>SKCR01001841.1:0-74540 GCA_019454045.1 Zanthoxylum bungeanum | reverse complement strand
TCATAAATTAAGCCACCATTGAATTAATTACATAATTAATCAAATTAATTCAAATTCATGCAAATTTAAATTACCAATTGAGAGTCAACCACCATAAAATAATTCAAGAATAATTATAGGTCACCAATGAGTAGCTTAAACAACTATAGAATGGTAATTTGGTATCCTACACCATAATTTTATCTAATTACACTTATTAATCAAATTAATTTATACATGCACAATTAAGGTTTTAATCAAGATTTCAACACATCATAAATAAAAAGTGTAGAAGAAATAAGTACAAAATATGTAATTAAGATAGAAGCTAAAGGGAATAATTTTATAGAATCAAATTAGTTAGGGAATTACCTTAATTCCATTGCCTATTTGATTTTACCTCCAATAAATCTTTCATAACCTTTCTTTTTAGTGTTAAATTGAAGGCCTATCATAAACCCTAATAAAACCCCAAATTTTGCTCTCTTTAGTAACCTTTACATAGAAAAAACCAAGTTAAAATTTTTCACATATGAATAGTGACAAAAATTGCATTTAAAAAATATAAGAGATAGGTATTTTTATCATCTTGACAGTATAAAAATACTTGACCAAAATTAAGCCAAATATTATTCAAATATATGGCTATTATTTGGCCATATATAAAAAATTATCTTATAAGCTTTAATTAAATAATATTCCAAGAATATTCTTTAATTAAATAATTATTCATTTGACATGTGTCAAAATTCAATTGGACTTAATGAGTATCTAATCAAATTATGTATCATATACATATACACATTAGATACAAAAATACTCCGGCATGCGTAATATTACGAATAATCCATATTATCTGTAATTAATTATCCTAATTCTTTACGAGTATACTTTATTAGTGAGACTCTTTAGGTTCATGTATATCTGTCACAGAATACATTCTGTGTCCATAATTCGCCTACTCATAAATTATAATGACCACAGATAACTGCGTTAAACCGCACAAGTCGAGTTCTAAGCATACCATATAGTCCATATGTCATACACTGTTTGAATTATAATAGAGATATAGATGAAAACGTCAAATCTCCATAGTGTACAATTTATATATATGTCGCGACATATTTGTGATCTCTCAATGAACATTCAGAACTTATTTTCAGAATGTACTCTAGCCAGAGATTTATTGATCACGAAATGGATGCCTAAATCCCACACATGGGACCAACAGATCCTATTTGAATACATCATATGATATCATGAGCATCGATCAACATCCAACAAACAAATTGAGGTTTGGTCTAATTGACCAGTGATGTGACTGTTGTTAAAATATGGAGGATCACTCATACATCCACGATCGTATTTCAAGTCAAAAAACTAGATATGCTACTTGACTCAGAAAGATTTTTATTGAAGTTGGTATGCCATCTATTAGGAATACTTTTGGTGAGTCATTCAATGTTCATAAAATAAACACCTAAATATTTATACGAGTCTTCCAATACTCATGGTTCATTGGGATAAACTATCAGTTCAAATCTTGACATACGACATATACTGTCTCAATAAATTTTACTAACCAAATCATGTCAGCAAATCTAAATCAGGAACTTTATTTGAGAATTTACTATAAGTAATGACAACTCCCAATGTCAATTACAAACATCGTTGTAACCATGTGACTATTGTGTATTCTCGGCTCTTTATCTAATATATACATCACTAAACTTTAGTTAGATTTGATCTAAACTAAATTAGATTGAATATGTATATAAAAGACAAGAAATTCTACCATTAAATAGATAATATTATGGAAACAGTGATTATTCATATTCATGAATATGTCATAAATATGATACGAATTGACGCTCAGAATACTAACCCTAACACAGAGGACACTTGAGTCCTTAATAGTAAGATACTCAGTTTTGAGTGCATGCTAGAGATGGCATAAAAATATCATAGCCTTGAATTGGTCCTCAAGGGATGATTTATTTCCAGCCTGTATTGTGTTACCAATGCCAATATCATCAAGATAAATTTCAGCATCCTGAATAAATAATTATCACCGAATATATTTAGAGCATCAAACTCAAGTTTTATGAAGTGAGATATATTTATAAAATAAATAGGTTGGAAATTAATAAGATAAAATTAAAAAAGAATATGAGGGAATTTGATACTTCTTGTACCATAACTTGGTCGTATTGATAACATATTATAAAATTATATCTGAAGTATTAAGTAAATAATAAGAATAAAAAAAGATGGAGCAAAATATGTGTTAGAGATTGAGGTAAATATTCTTTGTATTTCAATATGAATATATTTACAATATAACAACTTTTATATAGGCAATACAAGAAAACTAAAATAGTAAAGAAATTCTAAATATGTATACAAATAATATAAATCGTCAGTTGCCTAGAATATAGATTGATAATAGGAATGTAATTATAGTTTCCGTTTTGAGAATATTCTTAACAATATGAAGGAAAGTAAGATTTCTTTTAAATCTTCCAAATGAAATGTATATTTCTTTAAAAAAATAAAATAAACTTAACCCAAAATTTACCGAATTAAATTCGGATTCTTTGATAACTAGAGGTGAGAATTGATGCGTGTATAAGTTAATAAAATCGGACAAGTTTATTATGGGATCGTATCCTACTAAGGAAGAGCCAATCTAATTTGACCAATAATATGCTTATATAAATATTAGTCCAAGTAAATCAGTCATCAGTTTATAACCCTCCTTTTCATTGAGAGAAGGATTCAATTAATGATGCATTACATTATTGATTTATTGCTTGCAAAATAATTTATTAACGGAAATGGAATAAACTTAATCTGAATCTGGTACATTTATGGACCAATTATTTTGCTGACATTTTTTTTTTTAAAAAATATATCATTGGAAATCCAACTCTCAAATCATCTTTTTCCAGATTTAAATAGAGCAGGTAAAACTTTCGATTATTTCAGACTGTTATAAAAAACATATTCTCTGAATTCGAACTCATAATCTCTATGTGAGAACTTGAACTCTACACACCAATTCACGTCTTTTGGCAACAATTTTATTGGTATCATTATAAATTAATTTCCAAATTCTCCATAGAAATGAATGTTAAAGCTGTGTACGTACGTACCCACTGAATCAATTTAAGAAACAAAAAGCAAAAAGTATGGGCACAGCAGATGAGGTAGTTATTTACTGCAATACCCTTGAGGGTGACTCGACTCGACATCTCAATTCTCAAATATGCATTAAAGCACTTACTTCCTCATAATTAATTAACCAGCAATAAAGGATATTTTAGTAATTAAAGATATTGGTTTAGGATATATATGAAACTTGGAGCGAGTGACAAAAATTGGGGAACTTACGTGGTGGGGGGTGTATTATTTATCATTTATGCAATGCAGAAAAATAATCAAATTAATTTTCAACAAAACTATCTGCACTCTTGAGAGTATGTAATGAGGGAGAATATCTCCAATATAATAGAGATATCATATCATCCGTGTAACAGTCCAATCATATATTATCACACATGTTAAAATATTAAAAAATAATTAAAATGATGGTTATTGAATCATATAGTCATTTACTAATTCGTTGGTGATATCACGTCACCCATATTTCCGTTGCACCAAAAAATTACTCATAATCAAGATGATTTAATTCTTAATTGATTTTTCAAAACGGATAAAAAATCATTTAGAGTGTCGTATTGATCATGGTATAAGATACCGCATCTCTGTATGTTTTTTTTAATTGAGATAAAAAAATATCAGAAATTCTTATTGAATTTTTTAATTGGGATAAAATTATCCGGAACCCTAATTGAAATTCGAGATATTTATTTAATTTTAAATTAATTATTTTCTGCAAATTTTAATACTCATAAAATAAGAGTGTAAATAGAATTGTTGATTAATTTTAGTCTATAGAAAGAGAATAGAGATGCATAATTGTGGGTATTTTGTATGTTTGCTAGAGGATGTTTTTTTCATTCTTGGCTGGCCCATGTCCTTCTGCCATAGTGGGATCAAGTTTCAAGCATTGCCATTGGCTCTCTCTCTCTCTTCCTTCCTTTTGAAGATGTTTATTAAGGTCACTCTACAAACAAAATACCTGATGAAGATGAGGACTGTGTTTTTTTTTTTTTCCTTCCTTGTTTTTTCAAAACAAAAAGCTGAGAAGCTGAATTAAACCGAAAGAAAAAGAAAATCCATTTCCTTTTCTTCATCAATTTCATTGATGTTCTAAAATCTAGCTACTTAGTTAATTTAATTATTTCTTCCTCCTTAAACCAAACCCCATGTTGGCCAATAATACTGCTACGGCTATTCCTTCTTCGGAAGCTTTCTCTGGTTTAGAAAATGGAAATAATAGCAATAGTAAAAGGAAAAGGAGACCAGCAGGAACTCCAGGTTTGTATCTTTTTTATTTTTTATGTTTTATTTTTTTATTTTAAATAAATGAACTCAATGATGAGATTGAGCGCACTTAACTTGTTTATCATAATTGCGCATATGGTTGGGTTGCAGATCCTGATGCAGAAGTGGTATCGCTTTCGCCAAAAACATTACTGGAATCGGATCGTTACGTATGTGAGATCTGTAACCAGGGGTTTCAGAGAGACCAAAACCTACAGATGCACCGACGGCGACATAAGGTTCCTTGGAAGCTTCTCAAAAGAGAGAACCCCGTAGTTAGGAAGCGAGTTTACGTATGCCCTGAACCTAGTTGCTTGCACCATGACCCCTCCCATGCCCTTGGAGATTTGGTTGGTATCAAGAAGCACTTCCGGAGAAAGCACAGCAATCACAAGCAATGGATTTGTGAAAAGTGCTCTAAAGGCTATGCTGTTCAGTCCGATTACAGGGCTCATCTTAAAACTTGCGGTACCAGAGGTCATTCTTGTGACTGTGGCCGCGTTTTCTCAAGGTTAATTTTTATCTTTCTACAGCTAATTTTCATTGAACTTGATCAACTATACAATTCAATTATGAGGGTATATATTATTGGGTTTTGGTTAATGGTTTTTCCCCCCTTATGATCAGGACCTTCAGGAAGATTTTACTTGTTGCCAAAGTCTTTTGAATATATATATATATATATATATATATATATATATATATATATTTCTAAATTGCCCAAATGGGTGAGCAAAATATATATCCCTTAGGTTTTTGACTGATAGAACCTTAATCATTTTTTTTTTTTTAACACTGTTTATTGGCAGTTGAACACGGTTCCCAAAGATGAGTTTCCGTTGGTTATATTACTGTTTATATTTCGAATCCCTTTGGCAGCCCAAAACACAAAATAGTTCTTAATTTGTAGCATTCAACATGTAATGAACTGTGTGTCTTGAATGATTAGCTCTCCACTAACTATTTTTACTTTTTTTTTTCAACCCAGTCAATCCTTTTTTAAAGCGTTTCTTTATAATCATTTATTCAAATGTTTCTCCATGTGTTAATGACTTGGATCTCTTATTTCCTATTAAAAATTTCTTTGTTCCACTTTTGTGCTACAAGGAATCATAAGCTTTTTCAAATTAAATGTTTCATTTTTCTCTGCGTAGAGTTGAGAGCTTCATTGAACACCAAGATGCTTGTAGTATGGGACGTCTCCGGTCAGAGGCCCAAGGGATGCAGCAGCCAGCAGCTTGTTTGTCCAGAACCGCTTCGAGTCCAAGCCCCTCCAGTGATACCAATTTCAGCGCTTCTCCTTGGCCATATTTGATTGTATCAAAGCCAATAATTGATACCATGTTCTTGAATCGTGCTCGTGGAGACAATAAGTACAGTAGAAATGCGAAGAATCACAATTTGGAGCTCCAACTCTTGACCACATCAAATCCCATTGATGTTTCAGATGATTCCCCCATGGGAGATCATGATGATCATTCAACTCAGTTGCAACTCTCAATTGGGTCATCGGATTTCAGCGAGAAAAATGAATCAAATGTTAGTACAAGTACAAATGAAAAACCAGCAATGGTTGCATCAAGGCTAAAGGAACAAGCACGTGAGCAGTTAAGGCTGGCCATGGCTGAAAAGGCCTTTGCCGAAGAGGCAAGACAGGCAGCAAAACGGCAGATTGAATTGGCTGAACAAGAATATGCTAATGCCAAGAGAATTAGGCAACAAGCACAAGCGGAATTGGACAAGGCTCAGGCTATAAAACACCATGCAATAAAGCAAATCAATTCGACTCTTCTGCGAATCACTTGTCATGCTTGCAAACGCAAGCAGCAGTTTCAGGAAAGAACTCTCTAGGTCTAATTAAGTTATATGTTATTCTCTTTTCTTTTCTTTTATTTGTTAATTTTTTTTTCCATACTTTGTATTAATATACCAACTTTGGTCTCGTGATAACCTCAAATTGATATATAATTAGTAGTGGTGTGTTGTGTCCTGCAACTACGTACTCGTATCAACTTTGATCATTTTTACTGTGACACGGATCATATTTGTATTCCTATATTATTAGCATATGTTTCCAAATGGTGTGATTTTGTTGCAAATGATATAGGATTTGGTTTCCTGGTCCTGGGTTAGTATAGAATGTGCATTTCTTATAAGAATAAGAGATAGCCAAGGGTTTTATCTGTTACGTTTAAACCCGATCGAGTGATTTGGCGACAGAATTTCCAAGAAAAATTATTAACATATATCGTATTTTATAAAATATACATTGGCTCACGTCAGAATAAAAAAATTCATGGAATTATCAATCTTCTAATTTGATTTTATTATCCTAGTTTTTATGTTTAATGGAATACAATTATTCTATTTAGAATAATCACTGTTATGTACTTCAGTTGTCTTTTTTTTTTTTTTTTTTTTTTTAACACAGTGATAAGAAACTATTACATTGAATGAGCAAAGAGAAACACTATCTTTTCTCTTGCTTCAACTTTTGGTAATTTTGGACTATGTGTTTGGACTATTTGGAGATCTTTGTTGTCTGAATATAGGTCAGAAAATGGAGGTGACCAGCATTAAAGATTATTTCTGACCAAATTTTAAAACCTAAAAAACTTTAATTTCAATTTGCATGATTCATATTCATTTTGATATTAATATATGTAACAACAATTAAATGCAAAGAAAGAGAGAGAAAGGAATCAGTGTCAGGTAACCCCTTTTCCCCCCTGCAGGCTGCTGCAGTTCTTGTCACCTCAAATAAATGTAAATGCAAAAATGCCATGTTTTTCAGTGCCACAGTTGTAAGGATTAATGAAAGACGACTCACTCTTCCTCTCAAACGAACAGACACAAACAAACTCTCATTCATATTTCGCACTCTCTCTCTGCCATCAGAATCAGGACCCCATAGCAACAGCTCAGACACACAGCCACAGCATCTTTCTATTTATGCAGAGACCATTCAAAGCCCCCTTTTATTCATTTACTTGGCATATGCTGCTGCATGCTTGTGGCTGCTGCTATGAGTTATATATCCTTGATCTTTCATGGCCAAAACCATAATAAAAAGAGCTTCTTCTTCTTCTTCTTCTTCTTTTTGTTTTTTTTTTTTTTTGCCCTTTCTTCATCTTGGACCATGTGCACTTTTCTTACCTTTCAATGTTACTGCTACCCTTCCCACCTCTTTTTGAATTATGATACACCTATTCTCATTATTTTATCATTAAAGAATTTCATTTTGGACCAAAAACAAGCTAAAAGCCGTAAACCACAAAGAGAAAGGGTGCCCAAGAAAAAAAGTGGTTTTTGTAATTGGCACATGCTTCTTAACTAGGGGTGGTAATTTGGGTCAAAATTCGTTTATTCGTTCGATTCGTTTATTAAACGAATCGAATACGAATTTAAGCTCATTGATTCGTTTATTTGTTTAGGATTCGTTTTATTATTTTTATTTACTAGTTCTGGTTAATTTTCAATTAAGATTCGAGAAATTATACCTAATTATCATAGAAAAAGTAATATTTTCGATATTTAGTGAGGTATTTTTAGTAAATATATTAATTACATATTTCATATGTATATATTTATGAAGTATTAATGTAAATCAAGTGTGGTAAATTATTTTATTAAATAATATCATTGACTAAATGAATAAACGAATATTCATATTTGATTCGTTTAATAAACGAATCGAATACGAATCCTGATATTAGAATTCGTTTAATAAACGAATCGAATACGAGTCCATCACATTTTGATTCGATTCGTTTAGGATTCGATACAAATTCAATTCGTTGATTCGTTTTGCCACCCTATTCTTAACCCACCTATGATAACCATATTCTGACTTTTATCCAAAAAATATCCCACAATAGCTTCCATTGAAGGAATAATTCATCTAAATCCTAAAAACAATAAGACTTTAGAATAAACATGAGTAAACAAATGAAATAAAGCACTCTATAAGACCCCATCGCTATAGCTAACATCATATAACCCAATTGAGACATTATAAAATAAGCTAAACCTCTATTAATATCTTGTTGAACAAAATCTAAAGCAACTTCCTAAAAATATTATTATTATACCTATTGTACGGGTCAAATTTGGGCCAAATGCACTTTCTTCTTTTCACCTATAGCCCAATACCTGAAATAGCCTTGTATCCCCCAGCAGTGCGCATGATGACATAAGGTCGAGGCCTAAATTTCCCAATACCCAATAGTATCTATATTGAGTTTGGTTCGTGAATTTAAACAAAGCCCAATTCCAAGTCAAACCCCACATTTCCCATCGAAAGGTGAGATTTGATCACATGGCTGATTATTCTCCGAACAATCAGCTGCCACAACCTAGGAAGTAGGAGGTGGCATATTAGTAGGGTCCATTCTCATTAATGCACACCCACTTTTGTTGGAACTTCCATTTTTGAACTTATAAAAGGGAAGCATGTCTCATAATTACATTCATTCAGAGATAAGCCTATCAACTCTAATACAAATAAGCTTAATCATCTTCACCGGAACCGCTCTAAAAACCTCTTTCCATCCATACTCCGACTCACCGCCCTCACCGCAGCTTACAGGGGACAAGGTAGCCTCAGACCTTGCTCTCCTTCTCATCATATATACATATATCACATTTCCAATACTGACTTGAGCATCGAAGGGCCTACGACCATCACCACACCGGTGGGTAGATTTCTCACGCTCACTCTACCTTTATTTTTCAGGATCGCTAGTGCCCCCACTACAAATTCTCGATTGTGGACCTCGGGTGAAAACCATCGTCTACAATTTGGCGCCCACCTTGGGGCTTTAGCTATTTATAGCAAGCAAACACCTCTCAGTCTATGACCCTTACAAATATAACAATCCATGGTTTCAAGCAGCGAGCAGACACCAGATCCTGTGGCCACTCCGTTGGCCATCCTCTAAGAATGGCTATGAGTTTTAGAGGAGGAAAATTCAGCCATGCGAAGCTCCAACAAGGACCTCCAGAAGCAGTTAGAACAAATTTCCTCTACTTCTCAACGACGATGAGCTCCAGACCTCCCCAATCATCTTACCCTTCGATCCAACTTAATAGAGGTATTTAATAATGAAGCAAGCAGCAATCCTCCATCAGACAATCATCCACCAAATCAAGAAAGGAATCAACACATTCTTCCGGTCGACCAAACACAGCATATCACTTCCTCCATGTGTAGGGAGATGTAAGAGTTCAAGGAGGCGATTCTTTCCAGCCTACCAGGTGTCAAACTACCTATGAGGAAAAGCAGAACATATACGATCTCAAATACTCCTTTCCTAGAGGCCATTACTTCTATCGAACTCTCACGAAAATTCAACCCTCCTGACATGAAGTTATACGATGGATCCACTGACACAGATGACTACATAATTCATTACAAATACAAGATGATGTCCACAAGCCTGGCTCCACACCAGTGGGAGGCTGGCATGTGTAGAGGGTTTGGTGAAACGTTGACAGGCCCAGCCCTCACCTGGTTTATCAATCTACCATACCAATCGATTGGATCCTATCAAGAATTGGCCGACAAATTCATGGAGCATTTCGCAAGCTCTGGCAAACTTGAAAAGACCACAGACGACATCAATACCATACAACAACGCATGGGAGAATCTCTGCGAAGCTACGTGGTACACTTCAACAAGGAAAGAATAACTATTCCAGACCTCCACCAACTGACTGCGGTTGAAGCCTTTAGGAACGGGTTGCTAGCAGATAACGGGCTCTATAAGAAGTTAATAAAAGTCCGGTGCTACACCATGGATCAAGCAATGGCCTAAGCCCAAATAGAAATCAGATGGGAGGAGGATAAAAGGAATAAGAAGAGAGAAAACTCCTTCAGCCTACAAGGGGAAAAGACAACGAATCCTCCCAAACGACTAAAAGAATTCAATAGAAAAGGCCAACAATCAGCCGACCGAAAAGCCCATCAAATGAGGGACCATTGTTTTCTCAACAAAGGATTTGACCATCGACCACTGCCATATAGAAGTGGAGAGAAGGCTCCTTACGACATCCCCATACACCAAAACTATAACTTCACTATCTCTCTGGGGGAACTAGTCTCATTCCTCAAGAAGATGGGGAATGAGGTGAGATGGCCTCCACGCTCCAAAGAAGGCTCTGTGAGGAAATATACGAGTATTTGGTGTGAATTCCATCGAGACTACGGTCATACGACAACCAATTGCATAGCGCTGAGGTTGGAAGTTTCGGAGTTGTTGAGCAAAGGGCTTCTAAAAGATCTACTCACGGAGAAAAGGAAAGCTACCATGGCGAGACGGGATGACAGGGTTGGCGATGGTCCGTAACCTCCTCACCAATAAATAACACTGTTAACTTCATTTCGGGGGGATCGAAAGTCAGTGGTATCTCCTCATCCGCTGTGAAATGACACACCAGAATTGCAACTACGGTTCACCCCATTCTACGATGATGATAGAAGGAGATTATACTAACCTGGCAATTGAATTCACTGACGACAAGAACTCCAGCCATATGAATCCTCACAACGACGTATTTGTAATTTCTTTACATGTGGCTAATTTTATAGTCAAGAGAGTGTTGGTCGACACGGGATCCTCAGCCAACATTGTCTTTGCGACTGCTCTCGCTGACATGGGAGGAGAGCTGGAGAAAATAAATCATCGATCAACGGCTTTAATAGGCTTCAGTGGGTAATAAAAATTTACATTGAGTGAGATTTTGCTCCCAGTACACGCAGTTGGAGTCAACAATATCATTATATTTTTTGTTTTGGACTGTTCTTCAGCCTACAACTTGATAGTGGGTCGTCCTTGGATTCACGGTATGAGGGAAGTATCATCCTCTACCATCAAGTACTGAATTTCCCCACAAAATGGGGTGTCCAATAAATCAAAAGAGATCAGCTTGCTTCAATGAGTTTTTACCAAACGACCCTGAAGGTAAAAATCCAGTCGGAATAGCAATTACATGAGGGATCTTATCGAATCGACCTCAATTCTCCCAAAATTGAGGAGCTCAACGAGGTCTAAATCCATTCACTCTACCCAGACCACAAAGCCCAGATTGGAGCCCACCCTGAACCCAAGCTATGCGCTGAATTGATTGACTTCCTCAAAGAATGACACGACTGTTTCGCCTGGTCTCATTAATACATGACAATGATATATATAAAGATGATAACTCACAAGCTACATGTGGATCCAGACTACTCTCCCATCAGACAAAAAAAGGAGGAAGTTCAATCCAGAAAGGAACCGAGTCATCGACGAATAAGTTTAGAAGCTGTTGGAGAATGGAGCCATCAAGAAAGTCCAGTATCCGGAGTGGCTCGTAAATGTTGTCGTAGTCCGAAAGAAGAATGGAAAATAGCGAGTCTGCATCGATTTCACGGACTTAAACAAGGCTTGCCCGAAATATTTATTCCCCTACCCTATATCGATTCAATGATCGACGCTACGACTATGCATAAGTTGCTATGTGTCAAGGATGCATAGTCAGACTACAATAAAATCCTCATGCACCCAGACGACCAAGAGAAAACTGCTTTTGTCACTAATAGAGGGATCTACTGTTATACGGTGATGCCATTCAGACTTAAGAACACTGGAGCCACCTACCAACGCCTCGTCAACAAAATGTTCTCCCACCAAATTGGAAAAACAATGGAAGTCTACATTGATGACATGCTAGTGAAGTCATTGCAAGCCAAGCAACACTTGAAGCACTTGGGGGAGGTGTTCAACATGATGAAGAAATACGGTATGAAATTGAATCCCACCAAGTGCGCCTTCGGTGTAACCTCGGGGAAATTTCTTGGCTACCTAGTCACTCGACGTGGTATAGAAGCCAACCCAGAATAAATCAAGTCCATCCTCAATATTCCTTCTCCTTCGAACCCAAAGGACGTCATGTGACTTACTGGGAGGATCGCTGCTCTAAACAGGTCTATCTCCAAATCTATAAATACGAGTTTCTTATTCTTCTCCGCCCTAAAAAAAGTGAAGAATTTTGAATGGACCCAGCCTGCGAAGAAGCCTTAGGAAGACTCAAAGAGTACCTAACTACCCCACCACTTTTGTCGAAGCCAGTCGATAATGAAAGGCTATTCCTTTACTTAGGGGTTTCAGAACAAACATTCATCGCGATACTGATCAGAGAAGAGGAAGGAGCACAACTCCTAGTCTACTATGTGAGTAAGGCGCTTCTCGATCCGGAGACGCGGTACACTCAAATGGAGAAGTTGGTTCTTACCTTGGTTACGGCAGAACGAAAGCTACGTCCTTACTTTCAAGGACATCCAATCACTATCTATACTACCCACCCACTAAGGAGCATACTACATAAGCCCAAGCTCTCGGGTAGACTGACAAAATGGGGTGGGTCCAAAGCTATTCTACTCGACCCAAGTCATACCAGATTAAGGCACCAGTCATCTTGAAGTCAAGTTTATTTTGACGGATAAAGCTGATTCAAGCCCAACACCAAGTATTCGAGTGACACAAGGCTTAATGGGATTAAGACACAATATTTGGGCATTGTAACATGAATCCCAAGAAAAATTAGGGGATTTTATGTCAAGGAGACAATTCAATTATGGCTTTGAAAAACTTGTCACCTTTGTTGGATTTCTGTGATTTTGTTATTTTTCCTTTATTGACTTTTTTGGCAAAGTTTTTGGTTATGTTTTATTACTTTAGACTTTTATGGTAAGTTGTCTAGGTTGTTGAATGACTATTAAACGCATAGCCTTTAAGTAGCCATTAGTTAGCCATTAATGATGTTTTAGTAATTTTACACCCATTAGGGTTTCTTTTATTGTAACTTATCTTTTTAATGAAAGTAATGATAAATTTTGAAATTTGCTTCAACTTTGAAAGCTTGGCTATGTCCAAAATTACTTAAGGGAGTGATTCCCCTTATTTCATGAAATCGACTTATCTAAGGCATGGCAACTTTAATAGCGTCTCCGTGCTAGCAGAACACTAAAAGGAATCATCTTAAGGGTTCTCAAAGATAAGTTCTTTGTGGGTCTTCTTTGTGGCCTTGGAAATATTTTGTTCCTACAAAATCAAATTCGCGATGCTTGAGGTTTGCTTGGCCTTAAACATCCAAGTGAGTTCCGCGTCATTTGGAGGTAAAGTATCATCACCCTATTCCTAGACTAGATGACATGTTGGATGAATTACATGGTTCCAAAGTTTTTAGTAAGATTGATTTAAAGAGTGGATACTATCAAATTCGTATGAGAGAGAGAGAGATGAGTGAAAAACTACATTTAAGACCAATTATGGCTTGTATGAATGATTAGTTATGCCATTTGGTCTTACAAACGTACCTAGCACATTTATGAGATTGATGAATCATGTTATGCGTGCATTTATAGGTAAGTTTGTTGTAGTTTATTTTGATGACATCTTAGTTTACAGTAAAATATTAGATGAACATGTTACACATTTGAAACATGTTTTTGAAGTGTTGAGGCAGGAAAAACTGTATGCCAACTTTGGTAAGAGCACATTTTGTATGGATATGATTATTTTTCTTGGTTTTGTTGTAAATGCAGATGACATCGAAGTTGATGTGGAGAAGGTAAAGGTAATTCAGGATTGGCCTACACCGACAATTATGACAGAAGTTAGAAGCTTCCATGGATTAGCAAGCTTATACCGCAGGTTTGTTATAGACATCAACAGTATTACCGCACCACTGACTGAAGTAGTGAAGAAAATTGTTGGCTTCAAATTAGAAGAAGAGCAGGAGCATGCATTCCAGGATCTTAAAATGAAGTTGTGCAGTGCACCAATTTTGGCGCTACCCAACTTTGAAAAGACATTTGAGATTGAGTGTGACGCATCCGGGATAGGAATTGGAGAGGTTCTTATGCAAGAAAAGCGGCCAATAGCTTACTTTAGTGAGAAGCTAAATGAAGCAGTTTTGAGGTACCCCACATACGACATGGAGTTGTATGCACTAGTGGAGCCATTGAGACACTACAAGTAAACTGTCAAATAGCGACGGAAAAATCCGTAGCTAATTCGTAGCTAACTGACCACTAGCGACGGAAAAATTTCATCTCTAATTTATTGGTCGCAAAAAAAATAGCGACGAAAATATTTCTTCCATCGCTAAAATTAGTGACGGAATTTTATTCCGTCTCTAATTAGCGACAGAAATTATTCTGTCGCTAGATAGTGACGGAAAATTCCGTTTCTATTTAGAGACGGGATAATTTCCGTCTCTAAATATAAATGGAATTTTTGTCACTATTTAGTGACATAATAAAGATTCTGTTGCTAATTAGAGACGGAATTTCCGTAGCTATATATTTAAAAAAAAAAATTAAAAACTTATAAATTGTAGAGAGAGTAAATTTTAAAGATTGAAAATATTAGAGGGATTGAAAATTTTAAAATTAGCTACGGAATTATATTTCCGTTTCTAATTAGCGACGAAATTATAATTCCGTTTCTAATTAGCGAAGGAAAATCCGTTTCTATTTTTTTTTAAAAAAAAATGGCGCCGAAAGGATTAAATTTTTGGGGGGATTGAAAATTTTAAAATTAGCTATGGAATTTTAATTCCGTTTCTAATTAGCTATGGAATTGTAATTCCGTTTCTAATTAGCGATGAAAAATCCATCTCTATTTTTTTTTAAAAAAAAAGTGGCGCCGAAAGGATTAAATTTTTGGGGGGATTAGCTACAGAATTTTAATTCCGTTTCTAATTGCGGAGAAATTTTCATTTCGTTTCTAATTAGCGACGGAAAATCCGTCTCAATTTTTTTTTTAAAAAAAAAGTGGCGTCGAAAGGATTAAATTTTTAGGGGATTGAAAATTTTAAAATTAGCTACGGAATTTTAATTCCGTTTCTAATTAGCTATGTATTTTTAATTCCGTTTCTAATTAGCGACGGATTTTACTTCCGTTTCTAATTACCAATCGTTTTGGAAATTAAAAATTAAATTAAAATAAAAATGAAAATTTAAAATTAGCGATGGAATAAAGATTCCATTTCTATTTAGCGACAGAATATTAATTCCGTTTCTAATTAGCGACGGAATAATAATTCGTTTCTATTCAGCGACGGAAGTTTGTTTCCGTCTCTAATTTAGAAATGAAACTTTTTTTGTCGCTAAATTCCGTCCCTAATTTCATTATCTGTTTCAATTATGTCTCAATTCCGTTGTTAAATTTTGAAACGGATTATTCCTTCGCTAAAACTGTAATTTCTTGTAGTGAGACTTGACAGCATTATCTGTGGCCTTGAGAGTTTGTGATCTATATAGATCATGAGTCATTGAAGCATTTGAAGGGCCAAGGTAAGCTGAACAAACGACACGCACGATGGTTAGAGTTTGTTGAGACATTTCCATATGTAATCCGCTACAAACAAGGTAAGGAAAATATTATCGTCGATGCACTATCGCAAATGTATTCTTTACTTACTTCATTCAGTACAAGAATGCTTGGGTTTGAATTTATTAAAGAACTTTATGCAAGTGATATTGACTTTAGTACTATCTATGTTGCATGTGAAAAGTCTACCTTTAGTAAATTCTACCAACATGATGGGCTTCTGTTTAGGGAGAATTGATTATGCATTCATGTTTGTAGTATGCGTGAGTTGTTAGTTTGGGAAGCGCATGTGGGAGGTTTAATGGGGCACTTTGGCATTGCTAAGACCTTAGGAGTATTGAGTGAACATTTCTATTGGCCTAAAATATGGAGAGATATTGAGTATTTGTGTGATAAATATTTAACTTGTGAAAAGGCTAAATCTAAGGTTATGCCTCATGGGTTGTACACACCATTACCTATGCCTAGTAAGCCTTGGGTAGATGTATCAATGAACTTTATATTGAGTTTACCTAAGACTAGGTAGGGTCGAGATTCCATATTTGCAGTGGTTGATAGGTTTAGTAAAATGGCACACTTTATAACATGTCATAAGACTGATGATGCCACTAAGATTGCTGACTTTTTCTTTAAAGTGTTGGGAAGCGGCCGCGAGTGCGCAACGAAAAATCAAAATTATTTTGCCGCTTTCCCTTTGCCCAAGACCCATTTGTTTTGATTATTCTACCAACCTAGGCATGTTACTATATATTCTAAGCATAAAACTCATAAAACATGCAAAGAACATAAACCTAAACATGCTAACTATCATAAGAACTCTAAATAAAATAAAGAAAAAAAAAGACTTACTTGAACCGTAGACTCCTCCAATCCTCCCTCTAATCTACAAGCTTTTCTCGAACTCAACAAGCTTTTCCACGTTCCAAAGAGCCACCCAAGTGTGTGGCCTCCAAAGATGCACACACCAAAGCCAAAACTCAACGACAAGACTACGCCTTGAGTGCACATGTATTTTGCCCTTGGTGCTAGCCTAGGAAAATACCTCAAAACTTTTAACTCGAGGTTCCTCTAGTCAATTAGACTTAAGGATCCTCAAAATCAGTGGCTTACTCTTAAACTTTAGAGTTGCTCACTTATATAAACCCAAGATATGAAAGGTTTGGTGTAGCAAATTTGTAAAGAATTATTTGGGTTTATATAGTGCTCCAAAGATAATAAAATTAATTAAGAATCCGATGTGGGATAAAAGCTAATTTAATCTTAGCCATTGGATCTTAATTTAATGGTTTAATGAGATTATAAAACCCTAATAAGAGTTTGGGCCGAATTGGAATTCAAAACAAATAACAAAAAAAATATTTACTATTCATGTTACTATTCATGTGAATAGTATTTTTTTAATTCCAATTCCCAAAGTGCCCCTATCGTCATTCACCAATCCCTAAGCCACTATGGAATCTCATAAATGATCTGTTCAATAATTAAATACATTGAACCATTTATGAACAATTCCTACAACAATCATATATGTTGTTATATTTGTACTGTGCATTGTTAACCATTGATTTCGACTTTATTGTGTGTGACTTTTTGGGTTCCCCTCAAGTTGGACATGAAATTAATCGTGATAATTTAATCGAACATAAATATCCTCCGATCAGATGATCGTTCGATTTCAATGACCAAGGTTGACATCTAGCAACATGCCAAGGCCCCCAAATGAGACGGAAAGATATATATACCCATTATGTATGCGATTTACATATGATACGGTCCATTGCCTCACTGTATCCTCACTTATTGACCTAGGGTACAAAAAATGTCTACCCATATGGTCAAAGGTATGATGTTGATAGTGTCATGAATCGTGCTAACCCAAGAATCTCACATGATTCTTCCGCAGTGGCCACAGTCTCAAGCACTGATCACACATATCAACCCGTGAACTGGAATACTACTCTTATAAGAAAATATTATCCGAGAGAGTGGCGATTCTCTGTTGTATCTTTACAAACTTCATCTGTTTCAACAAATGACCCAATCATACCCTTATGACCGGATCTTTTGAATCGGGGAAGGAGAATGTCAAAGTTATTTGATCCACACATAAGATTGTAAAGACCTCAAGTCTAAGGACTAGTCATATAATCGATACATGAAAGTTCTCACAGACACTGGGATAAACACTCCATATGAAAACTTCCGGCCGTCAGTTCGATGGACACGAGCAACTCATGCATCCATGTGATACACCAAGCGGACGGATCTCCACTAGTAGCCTATTAGATCGGCTACTCCACTTAAGGGCGGATCATATCATCATGCTAGTCTCTCCGCCTTGTGAACGCCCAAATTATTCACAAAACTATGACTATGAACATTTAAGAGTAATGATTCTCATAAGGCGTGGAAGCCATCGTCTTATTACCCCAAGGGCTTTATTACAATGTTGATGATTTATATAATTTATGTAAGATACGTATAATAAAGATTGCCATTTTATTAATTAATGAAAATATTACAAATACATGTACATATAGCCCATCCACAAGTTGGGTATAGGGCATATCCCTAACAATCTCCCACTTGCAATATAGCCAACTAGTATGAATCTGGACATCATACTCTCGGGTGTGCCTATCATGATTTTGTTGAGTCAGCCCTTTAGTAAGAGAATCTGCAAGATTATCTTCTGTGGATATTTTATCTATAATAACTTCTTTTCTCTCAACAATCTCCCTGATGAGATGAAATCACCTGAGCACATGCTTGGATTTCTGGTGGGACCTTGGTTCCTTTGATTGAGCAATGGCGCCAATGTTGTCACAGTACATCGTGACGCCATTCTTTATCACGGGAAGCACTTCCAGCTCCGTGATGAACTTCTTTATCCAGACTGCATCTTTAGCAGCCTGAGATGCTGCAATATACTCGGCTTCAGTGGTGGAGTCCGCTGTAGTTGACTGCTTTGAGCTTTTCCAACTGACAGCACCGCCATTCAAAGTAAACAGATATACTGTTTGAGATCTGCTGTCATCCCTATCGATCTGAAAGCTCACATCACAGTAACCAATGACTTTCATCTCAGAATAATCTCCGTATGTCAAAAACACATCCTTAGTTCTTCTCAGATACTTGAGGATTTTTTTGACAGCTGCCCAGTGTTGCTCACCAGGATTTGCATGATACTTGCTCGTTATGCTAAGAGCATAAGAGACATCAGATCTTGTACATAGCATGGCGTACATGATCGATCCTATTGCTGAAGCATAAAGGATCCTACTCATACGCTCTCTATCTGAAGGAGTATGTGGACATTGCTCCTTAGATAATTTGATTCCATGACAAGTAGGTAAATTACCTCTTTTGGAATCTTCCATTTTGAATCTTTTCAAAACTTTATCTATGTACGTAGATTGAGAAAGTCCTAACAACCTCGTAGATCTATTACGATAGATCTTAATGCCGAGGATGTAGGCTGCTTCTCCCAAATCTTTCATGGAGAAATTCTTAGATAACCCTTGCTTGGTGGCTTGCATCATGGGAATATCATTCCCGATGATTAATATGTCATCGACATATAATACAAGAAATACAACAGCACTCCCACTACTTTTCCTGTAAACACAAGGCTCGTCTACATTTTTGATGAAGTCAAATTCTTTGATTGTCTCATCAAATCGTATATTCCAACTTCTGGAGGCTTGCTTGAGTCCATAAATGGATCGTTTAAGTGTGCATACTTTATTATGATCATCCTTAGATGCAAACCCCTCAGGTTGTGTCATATAGACTTCCTCTACGAGGTTCCCATTAAGGAAAGCTGTTTTGACATCCATCTGCCAAATCTCATAATCAAAGTGTGCAGCTAGCTATGCCAGTAAAATTCGAATGGACTTTATCATTGCAACATGCGAGAAGGTTTCGTCATAGTCAATTCCTTGGATTTGTCTATAACCTTTCGCCACCAACCTAGCCTTATAGGTTTGGATGTTTCCTTCTACATCAGTTTTACGCTTGTAAATCCACTTGCAGCCTATGTGTTTTATCCCTTCAGGTGCATCTACCAAGTCCCAGACTTGATTCTGATACATAGAGTCTATTTCGGATTTCATGCCCTCAAGCCACTTGACTGAATCAATGTCACGCATTGCTTTGTCATAACTGGTGGGATCGTCATTATCAATGACCTGATCATGTTCCTCATCAATATGGAAACCATATCTTTCAGGCTCATGTCTTTCCCTACCAGACCTTCTGAGTTTATAACATTATGGTTGTTTCGTCGCTGCCCTTTTGAGGGGCCTGGGGTTTAGTTCTATGTTAGTTTGTTCTTCTCGTACCTCATCAAGTTCAAGTCTACTCCCACTATATTTCTTGAGAATGAATTCATTCTCTAGAAATTTAGCATTTCGTGAGATAAATGTTCTTTGTTCATTTGGGACGTAGAACAAGTATGCTTTTGAGTTCAAGGCATATCCTACAAACTTACATTTAACTGCCCTATCATCCAATTTTTTAGTTTGTGTGAGCTTGACATATGCGTCACATCCCCAAACTCTTAGATAACTAAGACTAGGACGTTTCCCAGACTATAACTCATATGGTGTTTGACTAACAGTCTTGGAAGGAACTTGTTTTAGTAGTAGTGTTGCAGTTTCTAAAGCAAGACCCCAAAATGAAAGAGGTAGATCCGTGCATGGCATTATTGATCGGACCATATCTAATAATGTCCGATTTCTCATTTCGGAGACCCCATTATGCTGTGGAGTTCTTGAAGGAGTCCACTGGGAAACAATGCCATTTTCTCTCAAGTAATCTTGAAATTCATTGCTTAAGTATTCACCACCTCGGTCAGACCTTAGTGACTTAATACTTTTATTAAGCTAGTTTTCTACTTCAGCCTTGAAGTCTTTGAATTTCTCAAAGGCTTCAGATTTGTACCGTATAAGGTACACATATCCATATCGCGAATGATCATCGATAAAGGTAATGAAGTAGGAGAATCCACCTCTAGCGGTGACTAACATTGGTCCGCATACATCAGAGTATATGAGTTCTAATGTCTCCGCTGCATGCCGTCCTTTACCTTTGAAGGGTAATTTGGTCATTTTACCAAGTAAACAAGACTCACAAGTTCCATAAGGTTTATATTTGAAGGGTTTGAAATACCCATCCTTATGTAGCTTAATTAATCTTGTTTCATAGATATGACCTAATCGATTGTGCCATAGAAGTGATTCATTGAGATTATTCGAGTTAACGTTGTATAGATTAGAGGTTGAACATTCTTTGTTAGTTTTTAAGACATAGATACCATTATTCAAAATACCATCTCCATATTTTATTTCATTAAAATAAATAGAACATTCATTACAACTTATTAGGCATGAAAAGCCTTTATTACATAAAGAGAAATGAAATGATGTTCTTTACTAGAGAAGTACATAAACACAATCTTCTAAGTCTAAAACTAAACCATTCGGTAAAACTAATGAATAAGTCCCCACGCACAATGCAGCCAGTTTTGCTCAATTACCCATGCGTAAGTCAACCTCCCCATGACAGAGTCTCCTACTATTTCTCAGGCCCTGCACATTGTTACACAAGTGAGTCCCACAACCGGTGTCAAGCACCCAAGTAGAAGGTTCAGAGTTTTGAGAATATAGTTCAATCATATACAACATACCTGAAGCATTGGGCTTCTTGGCCTCTTGGGCTTCCCTAGCTTCTTTGGCTTTCAAGGATCTGCAGTCTTTCTTCCAATGACCCTTCTTTCCACAAAAGAAACATTTCCCATTTCCCTTTTTCTTCTCCACCTTACCATTGGGCTTTAGGTGATTTGGAGCCTTGGCCTTATTTTTCTTTGGGCCTTGTGGCTTCAGGTCCGTACCCGTAAGCATGACGGAGGGTTTAAGCTCCGGTTTCAAGTCCTTCTCTGCTTGCTTTATCAGATTGTGCAATTCTGATAAAGTAGCTTCTTTATCAGACAGATGAAACTGCATAATAAAGTTAGAGAATTCTTTTGGTAAGGACTGCAGAATTAGATCGTGACCTATCTCATGATCCATAATGAACCCGAGGTTGGCCAATTTTTCAATGTGGCCAATCATCTTAAGCACATGTCCACTAACAGACCCTTCCTTATACATTGTTTGGAATAATGCATATGACACTTGGAATCTCACGGTATGAACAGAAGTTGCATACAACCCCTTCAAGTGAAAGTTGATGGTTTGAGCATCCATATCTTCGTGAGCTTTCTGAAGTTCCTCCGACATAGAGCCAACCATTATGCAAACTGATTGCTCATCATCATCGACGTGTTTCTTCCAAGCATCAAATGTATCTTGGTCAGCATCTTATGCGGGTTCATGGGGAAATGGTCTTTCAAGAACATAGAAAATCTTTTCTTGTCGTAAGACAATTTTAAGGTTTCTAAGCCAGTCATTGTAGTTTTCCCATTTGAGCTTATGCTCATCAATGATGGAACGAAGTGATACTCTGTTTGCCATTTGAATGTTTGTGAAATATTTTAACCCACCTATTAAGAGGAAAATATTAAAATTAGGAATATGTTTTCATTAATGTTTTATAATAACATGAGATTTTAATTATGAAGTTGCTCCCACTCAATTGTTTTAAAATTTTAAGCAAATCACATCAACCCCAATATGATGGATTTCTTGTGGGCAAGGATCCCATTATCATAATTTCATAACTCCGACTAGGGCCGGTCGTTATAAAATATGATAATTAGGTAGGTTCCCAACCAATTTATGATATAAATCATAATTCCTTGATCATTGGGTTGGGCAATCAAACATGCCATAGCTTATGCTAGTCCTTGTGGACACCCAATCTTTGCCACTAATTTATAAGACCACGCCTAAGGGTCGCTGCGTCTTATGACTTAGAAAAGTCAAACCATTATCAATAGTACGATTTAGGGACAAATTGGTATTGGTAAGTCTGGTAAAGCCTAGTCCTGCCAATACGGTTTAAGCCATTTAGGTCTATACTTTACAATGGGAGGTAAATTTTAGACTTAAATTATTATTGAGGATTTTAGCAAGTTTATGTGAATAACTGTCAAATGGATTCCTCCATTGAAAATTCCCCAGAGGGAGGGTGGAGCGAACTCTCTTAAATACCCTTACCTCTTAGGCTCTTATTGCTTTGGTGATAGGAATAAACAATAGATCCTCCAAATTAGTCCAACACTTTAAATATGCTTTAAGATAAGCTTTGAGTAAATGATTATCTAGATGTCTTCACAGCTTTTCCTTTTGGCTATAAAAAGGTAGTGAGTGAAGGAAGACACCAAATCATTATCTAACTCTAGTAATACCTTTGGTTAAATTAACTTTAGTTTGGAAAATTTTATTAACCCCTTGGTCTCAACCCACTTGTATCTTTTATAATGTCTTTTATTATAAACAAGTGATTTATATTTATTAGCCTTAAAGGTAATAAATCTCTAAGTTCATCACGAAATAATTACTTAGCTAAAGGATAATCAATACACTCTCTATTTCTTAGAAAGTCTCTAGATGCTTGTACCTTAAAATAATCATGCCAATTCTAATCATACATAGAATCATCAAGCATATGAGTTTTAATATGTTGGAATTATTTTAGGCATTAAATAACTTTGATTAATATTTAATTATGATATTGTTTTTATTTTATTCAAAAATAAATTACTATTCATATTTTTCTGCAGACGCGTGAACTTTAAATGCCATTTCACAATTCAAATATTAACTAATTCATGCAAAACTTGTGCCTAAAATTAAGTTAAGGGTGTTAGCTTTCCAACGAGCTTTTAAACACCCAATTTCGAGTTCAAATGAGAAAGAACTAATCAAAACAAAAATGGCGCGCTGATACCACTGTTGGGAAGCGGCCGCGAGTGCGCAGCGAAAATCAAAATTATTATGCCGCTTTCCCTTTGCCCAAGACCCATTTGTTTTGATTATTCTAATAGCTTAGACATGTTACTATATATTCTAAGCATAAAACTCATAAAACATGCAAAGAACATAAACCTAAACATGCTAACTATCATAAGAACTTTAAATAAAATAAAGAAAGAAAAAGACTTACTTGAACCGTAGACTCCTCTAGTCATCCCTCCAATCTACAAGCTTTTCTCAAACTCAACAAGCTCTTCCACGTTCCAAAGAGCCACCCTGTTAGTGTTCCTAGAACATGCCAAGATCGTCTAAGAGTAATTTGTGTGTGAATTAATCAAAGGGAGTTGCGGAATACTCACATTGATCGGATTGAGTTCAAAACTTTTCTTTCTTTGTTGGATGTGTTGGAAGCTTCGGAGCTTGAGATCGAGTTCCAAACTCTCGGGTGAGTCTCCCTATCACCTTCATTTGACTCCTTAAATTACTAGCTATGTAGAGTTTTGAGCAAAAATCCATGGGAGAGAAGAGAAAGTCACGCTCATTTGAGAAAGAGAAGAGAGATCGTTGCTGTGAATAGTAAGAATCTGCACTTCTAAAGTGGACCAAATTAATATATAGTGAGTTTGAGTGTTGGAATAAGTTTGAGTGTGTTATAAGTAAAGCCATGCCATCTTTCAACAAATCAAACTCATTATTTTATGCCTAACCACTTCCATCACATGTCTAACATGTGATGTAAGTGAAGTGGGTCCCATCACTTTTAAATTATAAATTTAAGTCAGCTAATCCAACACGCAACTTCGCTTGGGCTCGGGTTCGCTTAATTCCGAATTAAACGAATTTGCCGTTGTGACTTAATTAAATCCAATTTAATTAAATAATAATGCCTAGCAAAATTATTACCAAAGTCACTTCCGAATTAATTCTAAATTAATTCGTTAACAAGAATTAAAATCCAATTTAATTCCGCTTTGAAATCCGATTTCATTTAATATATATAATATATTATTTTAGCCCAAATAAATAAATTAAATAGTAAAATCTAATTTACTTTATCGATTAATTCCAAATTAATCGAGTTCTCTCTTCTCGACGAATTTAATCCCAAATAAATCCTCTACGTAATTAATCCCAAGATTAATTCTTTCTCTTTTAATTAATCCCAGATTAATTTATTGCCGTAATTAATCCCAGATTAATTTTCTCTCTCTCACATAATTAATCCCATATTAATTTTGTTCGAGTCAAACATCATCGGTGAATCTTTGGGAGGTGACCCAAGAGATCAATGGATATGTTGGCAGTAAATACTGTCATCGAACTATCCGAATACGTGCGTACCCGGTACTACGTTCTTACCGATTTACAAGAAATGGTTGGCTTCTAGCAAAGCACCGTGCATACCCAATTCTCCAGAAATATTCTTTAAAGGAATATATAATCTTTGTCAGGTGTAACATACGTAGTATTGCGTATAACGATCCAGTATCTAATGTCACATGCTAGGTCTGGGGCTGGAATTGTGTCTGCCCGTACGAAGCATATATCAGATCTTTGGTAACTAGTCTCTATAATCGGATAATCATGACCTTGTCATATTATCCCGATAGCTGCAGCATACAAGAGTACCGGTTCCGTATCCTGCGTGATCATCATCTCCATATGACTGAAGTGATACTTCCATCTTGACATCACACCCAATACACTACGATTCTCAGTATACCCAGAAGAGGCGTACACAGAACATGTTAAAGCCCTGGACGACCAAAACCAAAGTATACCGATTGTCACAATTATTAGCGATGCAAGTCTCAGGTTAAGACCAAATACACCTACCCTGATTCGGATTCCCATAGACACATAGTCATACTACCAATGAGATTCCGAGGGTCTATCCAGAGCGAAGCTGTTTCCGTACCATCGGTAAACAGAACCTCCTATTACACTTGCATGAGTATCCAATACCCAAACATATGAGAACTATGCCGTTACGCTTCCATAACACGCACAAGTGTAATACTAGCCTATTCCGCATTATCGATGTCCAGTCTCGATAATACTACGACTAGGGATATTTAATGATTAAACCTTACGTGGATTAATATTGTCTCATATCTTATTAATCCGGTACTAATCATATGGACTTTTATCATTTATATATCCCTGTAATCTAATTACAAATGATAAAAGAGCAATTTCCTTTGTCACATAGTTAATAATTACAACAACGCTATGTTCTGTACAAATAGTGATGCTATGGGTCATAATTGTCCAACAATCTCCCACTTGGCCTATAGCCAATCACTCAAGTGTCCTACACCTGAACTATGTACGGGTCGCTCAAACTTCTGCTGAGAAACAACTTTCGTCAGCAGATTTGCAAGGTTATCATCTTATTCGATTTATTCGATCATCACATCGCTACGATGTATGATCTAATGAATCAGATGAAATAGTCGAAGTACATACTTGGATCGTTGATGAGACCGCGATTCCTTAGCCTTTGCTGTAGCCTAACTCAGCTGCTAACAGAACTATACCTAATCCAATTAGGATTATATAGATCCAAAATGCTTCTTTTGCCGCATCAGCTGCAGCAATGTTCCACTTTTTGTTATTTATTCGGCAACAGTATCTTGCTTGGAAGATTTCTAGCTCACTGTTCCGTTATTCAAACTAAATAAGTACCCTTATTGCAACTTGAAGTCGTCTTTGTCGGTTTGGAAACTTACAGCGGTGAACCTAGTCACCTCAAGTTCTCATTCTCCATAAATTAAGAAAGCATCCTTAGTTCGTCCAAGATACTCAAGGATGTTCTTTAGATCAATCCAGTGACCATCACCTGGATTGGCCTTATAGCGTCTATATATGCTCAAAGCATATGAGACATCAGGTCACATACATTTCAAAAACGTACGAACTCTGGGAGGGTTGTCAGCAGCTTTCTAGATCTATCCCAGTAGATCTTTATTCCTAGAATAAAGCCTGCTTCTCCCAGGTATTCAATGGAGAATTTTAATGAAAGCCAAGCTTTCACCGATTATATTATGGGAATGTTATTGCTAAGATGCAATACATCATCAACTTATAGGACATTCATTGTCAGTGCGCTCCCACTAACCTTCTTATATACACAATAATCATATTCGCTTTGAATTAAATCATATACCATTATGATTACATCAAAACGCTGGTTCCACGAACATAATGCTTGCTTCAATCCATAAATGGATCGATTTAACTTGCAAACCTTGTTTGCATGTTATGGTACAAAAAAACCGCCAGGATGTTATAAACATCCTCCAAAAGGTTTCCGTTAAGGAAATCGGTTTTGACGTCCATGTGCCATATTTCATAAATGAAACATGCAACATTAGCAAGCATTATCCGAATGGATTTAATCATGGCAACAAGTGAAAAAGTTTCATCTTTATCAACACCATGTTGATGACGATACAATTTCGCTATAAGCCTAGCCTTATATGTTGCCATCCATGTATGTCTTCCTTGAAGACTCATATAGTACCAATAGGCACAATGCCTTCTGATACATCAACCAGTGTCCAAACTTATTTGTATACATGGAATCCATTTCGGACTTCATGGCACTTTGCCATAAAAGGAGTCGATACCTTGTATCACATCCTCATACGTAGCGGTTCATCTTCCTCAATAAGATTGATATCTACATGAGGTGAGATCAGAAACCATACCTTTCCATGTTTTTTCTGACTTTCTCCGACCTACGCGATTCTTATGTATTCGAAGATTATTGGTACATTTTCATCTTTGATGAACTGTTGGTGTTCCGTGAGGACTCGGTGACTGGAACAGTATTACTCCGATTTTCATCGAGTTTTACTTTCCTCCCACTTACCATTGCATATAGGAATTCCTCTTAGGAAAACCGCATGGAGAGCAACAATTACATTGTTCTCTTTTGAGTTGTATAAGTATTATACTTTGGTTTCCCTAGGACAACCTACAAATAGGCACTTATCCGATTTGGGTTCTAGTTTGGAATCATCCAAACATTCAATTATATGCCCAACATCCCAAATCTTCAGGAATGAGAAACCCGATTTCTTTACTGTTCATATCTAATATGAAATCTTTCTAACAGATTTACATGGAACCTTATTCAAAATAAGTATTGCACTGTTTAATGCATATCCCTAGAAGGAAATTGGTAGCTCAGAGCGACTCATCATAAACCTTACTATGTCCAACAAGGTTAGGTTTCTCCATTCGGACACACCATCGAAAAGAGGTGTCCCGAGAGGAGTCTACTGTGAACGAATACCATACTCTTTCATGTAATGTTGAAACTCATATGTTCAAGTATTTTACACTATGGTCCGAAAGTAATGTTTTAATACTCTTGCCGGTCTATATTTATACTTTGTGTCGAAACTCTTTGAATTTAGCAAGAGTTTCTGATTTATGTTTCATAAGATACACATAACCGTAACGTGATGCCACATCCGTAAAGGTTATGAAGTATTCATATCCACCTCTAGCCTAGCTAGACATGGGCCCACTTACGTCACCATGAACGAGGGCTAACAGATCGGTGGCATTTGCACTTTTACCAAGTAAAAGGTGTTTTAGGCAATTTGCCTAATAAACTAGATTCGTAGACATCATTTGAATTAGAATCAAATCCGTCCTAGTGTCCACTCTTCGAAAGTGTGGATATACGAGTCTTGTTAATGTGTCCCAGACAACAATGCCACTTTTAAGTCTCAACAGATTTATAAAGTTTGAGCTTTTGTTTGTCATATATATGTTTGAGATTCATTTATATTCAAAATATAAATACTGTTATTCACATCTAATGTGTACATCTCAATATCATCTTTATAAACAAAACACTTAGTGTTCTAGAATATAAGGTATACTCGCAACGAGTTAAACTAGATATAGAGATAATATTTCTAGTCAAACTAGGTATATTATAACAGTCTCCTAATTAAGTACATGCCCAAAGGGCAGTTCCAAAGCTTAGGTTCCCACAGCCAAAACTGCGACTCTCGTCCCATTTTCGACTCGTAATTCGATCTCAACTGAAGCCAGTCTCTTGCTAATCAGCAGATTTCGCACATCAGTACATATATTTATGTACCACATCTAGTATCTAAAATCCAATTTTAAAACCAGCAGTGGACATGTTTATAAAACATACCTGAAGTCGGAGCCTTGCCCATCTTAACTTCCTTCATGTCTGCCTTGTCTATACGGCAGTCACGCTTCCAGTGACCCCGTTTGCCACAGTTTAGGCAGACATCTTGGGATATGTACTTTGTCTTCCTAGAAGATAGTGATGATTTTGCCTATGCCCCTTTTCATATCCCTAGAAGCCTTCGGCCAAGCCTTGACCTTCTGGGATGTTGAAGTAAGATGCGCCCTGCGCTTCTTGCCTTTTGCAAGCTCTGGCTCTGTCTCCTTGAGCATAACCATTAACTCTCCAAGAGTTTTTCTCTTGCAATTAGTACTTCTAAGATCTAAGAATAGATCTATGAAGATCCTTCAATTTCAACATCATGGTTTAATGATCTAATCCTTAGTTCTGAGGAAGAAATTAAGGAGTCATTGCGGCAAGCATAACAGATTGAGCACTAAAGTTATCATCACGATGAGTCTTCCAAAGCTATTGCTCTACTATTTGTTAAACTCCGGCCGAGGGGTCGCTTTATCAAATAGAGTAACTTCTCAACTTCCAGGACTATTCTGAGATTCGTTTCTCATTCTAGAAATTATGCCGTTAAAGACATTTTCACCTATGATTATGTTCTTTGACGCTAATCTTTCCAGTTATCTTGATTGCTATAGTCCAACTACCCAATCAACGATTTCATGTACAATCTAATGTAATGATTACTATAGTCTAACTATATAATTAACTACAACTTGATTGGTTAAATTCAAATATATTGATTACTATAATCCAATTATATAATCAACTATAAATGAAATAGTTTGAACACAGTCCAACTGTTCAATTAAAATAACAATTGAATATTAGTCCAACTAATAAATATATATAAATAATTAATGACTAAAATTGAAATGAGCGCATATTGGCAAGTACCTAAACAAAATTGCAAATTTAATACTTGCCTCCCACTATTTTTCGGCGAGCCTCTAACCCTCAGTAGAGTACTCGGGAAACCTAGTTTCTTAGTGGGCTAGGATCCCGTTAAATAACACACAACCTTGACTTTGGCCAACAAATTGTATGAAACTTAACTAGGTAGATCCCTAAGATCAATTGGATCCCATCCAATTCCTAGATCCAGTAGGTGGACCTCCAAGTCCGAAACATATATCCAATATATGAAAATATATCTGATATATTCCCTAACCTTTTTCCTCTGAATCAACTAAGCCTTGGCTTTGGCTCAACAAGCTTAATGAAACCAGTCAATCGTGACCCATTGACAATGGGAAAGCTTCGTAATCGATGCCGATGAACAAGAAGTGACCTTGACTTTGTCCAACAAATCACAACTTGCCCAAGGCGTACAATATAGAACAAAGCCTTTATGATTCAAACACATCCGCGATGGAAAAAGGTCTTGACTTTGGCCAACAAACCAATGCCAATCTTGGATCTTGAGAGAGAATTACTCAATGGAAGGAAAAAACGCTTAATATAAAATGAGGGTTTTTGTCGCGATTTGGCAACCAATTTATTATCTTTAATTAGGTCATCATACACCCTTAAGCATGCATTCTAAAAGCATAATAAGGCGCGAATAAAATAATAATGATATTCGGATGGATATACAACAAACTTTGTTCCTAGAACAAATCTCTCACTTTCCTCTCTCCCGCTAGCACTATTCATACTTCTACCCAATTACATAATACTTCTAAAGAAACCTCATTTACATTGAGGGGAATTGGTGAGAAGAGAAATACAATGAGATAAGGAGATAATAGGCTGGACACGCAGGTCTAATTTAATAAATTCTAAATTTATTACAACAATTTCCAAAATTGCCCTCACCCTTCTAATATCCATCTGATATACATTATTCATTCATACATCCAAGTATTCACACAAAGCATGTTATCAATCAATCTAATCCAATTAATTAATCTTTGATTAGTGACCATCCAATGTTCAAACAACGATTTGATTTGCGCGAGTCCTACTCGTTTAAGAATAAATACTCAAAGTACGTATTCTTGAATTATATCGAACTACAATTTTAAATCCAATTTAAATTATATTCAATACTAATTCATATTTAATTCCAAATTTAAATAATTACACTTTCAATAGTGTCATTTAGACTTGGATTCCAAATCCAATCTTAATGGGTCTCAAAGGCCCGATTAGTATCCAATACTATTCAATTAAAGTCCAATGGGTTTTCAATTAATTCTTAAGGCATGGGCTTTGTCAATTATGGGTCAAACCCAATATGCCAAGGCCCAATTAGGAATCACCCTATGCCAAAAATCAATTTATGCCCATTAGGCCCAATTAAAATTTTAAAGGCCCAATTATCATATTTGGACTTTATGGAAATGGTTTTAGGCCCAATTGGATCCAACCAAATATCCTAAACCAAACTTGGCCCAACCAAGTCCATTAAGCCCAAATACAATAAATTAAATTAATATCATTCCAAATTACATATTAATCTAATTCAAGTGTAATTAACACAATTAATTAACTAACCTAATGTTCCAAAATATTTAATTAATCCAATTAATTATGCTCTTAATTCCAATTCATGTCCAACATAAATTGAAGCAAAACAATTCATTACATGCTTCATACTCACGGCTTTGGCAAGTAAATTATCATACAATTTGATTTCAATCCAATTAAATCAACATCTATCATACATTTCATGCCAATTAACATATCCAATTGCTAATTTTCAAAAAATCACCATGAGCAACCTAGGGGTAATTTTCGGCCATGCTTAGGATTTGGGGATTTTTTATCTAATCAATATTTCACAAATCCAACAATGCACAAATCCAATTCAACATTATACAAACAAAACCCAACAATCAATTTAGGCATTTCATGCTCCAATCACAAAAATCCCAAATTAAAGTTTAGAACCCTAGATTTTTCAAATCAAACTTAGATCGCTCTGATACCAATGTTAGTGTTCCTAGAACATGCCAAGATCGTCTAAGAGTATTTTGTGTGTGAATTAATCAAAGAGAGTTGCGAAATACTCACATTGATCAGATTGAGTTCAAAACTTTTCTTTCTTTGTTGGATGTGTTGGAAGCTTCGGAGCTTGAGATCGAGTTCCAAACTCTCGGGTGAGTCTCCCTATCACCTTCCTTTGACTCCTTAAAGTACTAGCTATGTAGATTTTTGAAGCAAAAATCCATGGGAGAGAAGAGAAAGTCACGCCCATTTGAGAAAGAGAAGAGAGATCGTTGCTGTGAATAGTAAGAATCTGCACTTCTAAAGTGGACCAAATTAATATATAGTGAGTTTGAGTGTTGGAATAAGTTTGAGTGTGTTATAAGTAAAGCCATGCCATCTTTCAACAAATCAAACTCATTATTTTATGCCTAACCACTTCTATCACATGTCTAACATTTGATGTAAGTGAAGTGGGTCCCATCACTTTTAAATTCCAAATTTAAGTCGGCTAATCCAACACGCAATTTCACTTGGGCTCGGGTTCGCTTAATTCTGAATTAAACGAATTTTTCGTTGCGACTTAATTAAATCCAATATAATTAAATAATAATGCCTAGCAAAATTATTACCAAAGTCGCTTGCGAATTAATTCTAAATTAATTCGTTCGCTAGAATTAAAATCCAATTTAATTCCGCTTTGAAATCCGATTTCATTTAATATATCTAATATTATTTTAGCCCAATAAATAAATTAAATAGTAAAATCTAATTTAACTATTAAATTTACTTTATCGATTAATTCCAAATTAATCGAGTTCTCTTTTCTCGACGAATTTAATCCCAGATAAATCCTCTACTTAATTAATCCCAAGATTAATTCTTTCTCTTTTAATTAATCCCAGATTAATTTATTGCCGTAATTAATCCCAGATTAATTTTCTCTCTCTTTCATAATTAATCCCAGATTAATTCTGTTCGAGTCAAACATCATCGGTGAATCTTTGGGAGGCGACCCAAGAGATCCCTGGATATGTTGGCAGTAAATACGGTCATCGAACTATCCGAATACATGCGTACCTGGTACCACGTTCTTACCGATTTACAAGACATGGTTGACTTCTAGCAAAACACCGTGCCTACCCAATTCTCCAGAAATATTCTTTAAAGGAATATATAATTAAATAAAATATTTAAACCATTTACCAATTAAATAAAACATAAAATATAATCATACATAATCCAAACCAATCAAATATAATCATACCAAGTTAAAATCAATCAACCAATATATTATTCCCAAACTTAAAATATTGTATGCCTAATCAACATAAACTAAATATCACCTTCCCTATCTAGCCAAAATTTGTCCCCCCTCAATCTTTGACTTCCTTATCCAACACCAAATCAAATCCCTCTTTAATTAGCCAAATCTCTTTCCTTGTCAAGCCTAACCCTTTGCCTATAAAAAGAACCCTTCACCAACCTTCTTAACCCTAGCTAGCTCATACACATAAGATACACACAACTCACACAAATCACAAGAGAAAAGAAAATAACCCCAAACCTTCACATTAAAAGCACCATCATAACACACCAAGAGCCCGAGCCACTCAAGAAAATAACAAGAAAGAGTTCTCTTCATCCTCACTCTCCCATTGCCGAAATCATACCTTAATATAACAGCCCCTTTAACACTAAAACAGTAGCCAAATCACGCCCAAACCACCCCCTATACAGCAGCAAAATACACTTAAAACATCCCCTAAAAACCTTAAAAATAGTAACATAAAATTGCATTCATAATCCTTAAAAGACTCACACAAGACCACACTAAAAACCCACACAAAAACTTGGAACAGTCCGTTGAAACGTCAAAACAGGTGACCTGAACATCGAGCAGCAAAACAAAGGCCGAACAGTAGCAAATCGGAGTCTAAAGCAGCAGCGAAAGACGGAGAACGACGACTCCAAACAGTGAGACAACGAACGAGAACAGTGAACCAGTGAACCGAAAGAGTTGCGGAGCATCCACCCTTCCGACGACCGTGTGCCGTACATCCGAGAGGTGATTTAAAAGGTTAGACCTGAGGGTACTTTTCACACTCATCTTTATTTGATTTTTGTTATTTATTTTGATCGTATTTTACTTATTTGTTAAATCTCATTTGTGTATGATGTGTGTTGTGGGTATTGGATGAATGAGAGACGTGTCAACTCTCGCGGTATATCGGATGGAAACCCGGACATAAATTTTATAGCCGATTCCGAATGGACGGTAATATGATCTGTACTCGGGACACAACTCCACGTACCGCTTGAGTAAACGGCACCCTCTTTTGTTTTGTGTTGCTTTCGTTTATTTTTCGTCACTTGAATTCTGTATGTTGTTTATTTATGCATGATTCAATCGAGCGCATGGGCTTAGTAAGTGGAATGAAAAATCCCATATGGGGAGGGTTTAAAGCCCATTTACCACGATGCTTTGCCGCGCCGGTTGATGTGTGTTCGGTTGGATGCAAGATACGTTCAATCGGGCATACTGGGTTTGATATGATTGGCTTTATTTTGCATGTATGATGCGATCGAGCGCATGGGCTTAGTGAGTTAGTCCAAAGGTCCTCCATTGAGAGACGAAGAGCCTAAAAGGCCACCTTTGTGACACTACTTCGCCGCGCTGGACGAAGTGTGTTTGGGTTGAATGTACGTTCAATTGGGCATACGAAGTCCTACACTTTTATTGTCTTTATTTCATGTGTTGTGAAATATTGACTTGTGATGTTTGGATTTATGTTTAATTGACCGTGTCTATAGTGGATAAAGTGAGGGTTTAATCAAAGGCATTTTGAGGCTAGGTAATGGTTTGGTGTCTTCCTTCATTCACTACCTTTCTAGAAGGAAAAGCTGTGAAGGCACCTAGATAGCCATCTACTCGTAGCCTATTGTGATGGACTAATTTGGAGGACTCGTTGTTTATTCCTGACACCAAGCGATAAGAGCCTAAGAGGCTTGGGTATTTAAGTGAGCCTCGCTCCACCTTCCCTCTGGGGAATATACAACGGGAAATCCATTTGACAGTCCGTCACACACCATAGCTCATTGGCACGTACCTTAGTGTATAAAAAAGGGTGCGCTCACTTGGTTGCTTGAACCCTTGAGTGGGGAGACCTAGTTGTGGGCCATCCTTCGCCGGTGAGAGCCTTTGTCTATATTTTTGCTAACCCACCCATAGACCGGGTTGGCTAAAGTAACAATTATTTCCTTGAATATGTGCTTGTGGACCATCCTCATTTGGATGCAGTTGGACTATTGTCAGAAATGCGGGCTTGCTGGGCCATTTAAATTGGGGCAAGTTCGTACCTTATGACCATTGGGCCAAAGCTTCTGAAATGTTGATGGGCCATTCTGTAGAAATTATTACTCTATGTTTGCATTATCTTTCTTTTATGCTTGTGCTTGGGAACATCATCGTTTGGATCCATTTGGACCATTTGTCATGAGATGTGAACTCGTTGGGCCGTTTAAACTGGGATGAGTTCATTCCTATGACAGTTAGCCCAAAAGCTTCTAAAATGATAGTGGGCCGACTTGTTTGAAAATTTTAGTTGATTTAGTATGTTACATGCATCTCATGCACCCCATGCATACATACATCATGTTAACCCTTGTGTTCTGAAAACCATCATAGATTCCCGTTGGGTTAGAAAAAAAGGAAGACTCACCAAAATACTGAGAACAGACATGAGTGAATCAGATATTGAGGTATCTCGGATAGATCAGTTGGAAAATGGTTTCGCCAAGATTACTGAACAGTTGCAAGCCTTGACTACTGCCATGACAAATATGGTTGTGCCCCGTGCTGGGGGAAATTCTGAGAATGTGAGGCGTGATGAGCCTTCGAATGGGCTGGGGGATGATACCCCGCTTTTGATGATGATATGGCAGAGTATCTTGGTCTTAGGCAGAGTTACAGAAGCTTCAGGATCAGGTAGTAGAATAGTTACCCGCAAAATGAGGGGTAAGAATGAGGATTTGTTAGATTATGAGGCAATGACGTTCGGAGAACAGCCGCCAGCTCAGTTTAAATTGCCCGACATGGCCAAGTTTAATGGGAACGGAGACCCGAGGGTCCATCTGCAGCAATATGTCTCAGTCATGAGTTCAATGGGCCTATCACAGCGCCAAGTCCAAAAGATGTTTGGGATGTCACTCGAGGGGGCACCTGTGGTTTGGTATCATAGCCTTGAGAAGAAGGTTAAGGAAGATTGGAAGGAACTAGCTGATGCTTTTTGAAGCAGTATGTTACAGACTTAGAAATTGACTTGTCACTCCGTGATTTGGAGAACACTAAGCAGAAGCCGGAAGAAAGCTTCAAGGAGTATGTAGACCGCTGGAGAAGCCAGCTTCTGAAAATGCAGACTCGGCCCTCTGAGAAGGACCAAATCAAAATGATCATCAAGGGCACCAAGCCCTCTATTTATAGTAAGCTGAGGAGGATGACTTCGATGATTTCTGATTTTCGACAGTTGAGGGAAACTGTCATGGATATTGAGGAAGAGGAGGCTGAAAACAGAAAGTCCTATGGCCAGAATAGGCGGACTTTTGGGGGGTATTATGAGACTAAGCCCGCTACTGTCGAGGTTGCTGCCATCAGGAACCGGCAATTCTCCAACCTTGGTAGACCTTTGTCGAAGGTATTTGAAAAGTTACAGGGACAAGGAATCTTGAAACCCTTAGAAGGCAAGCCACTTCCGCACCCCCTACCACCACACATAAATGTGAACCTTTATTGTCACTTCCACCAGCTACATGGCCATGACACCGACAACTGCACCCACCTCAGGCATGAAATTCAAGATCTCATAGATTCCCATAAAATACCCAACCATGAAAAGAAACCCTCAACCACCAAGCTTCTTACATGGATGACAGTGAAGAACCATAGGCCGAGGAAGAAGGCAGTGCTGCGGATGATGGAGATGTTCCTCCTAGTCTATTTGATCCAATTTTTTTAAATGACATTGATTTTGTTACTTGTTCGAACTCTTTTCCTCAACAATAATAAAGACGTTCATTTCGCTGAAACTCTTCTGCAATATGAGTATATTTGAGAAAAGTATTCAACCTTAGTACTATGGAATCCAGTGATGAACACGGGGAACCTTCGAAATAAGCAAACAGAAAAGATAAGATAGACATTCAGAAATTGGGAAATAGAGGCAGTGAAACTATCAGACTTGGAAGGGAATTAGTTCACCGAGCCGATCAACATAGACAGAATGAAGCAGTGGTTTGCCTGAGGAAAAGAAGACTAAGCAGTCACCAAGAGGATTGAAGGAAGACCTAACCCGACGGGATAGGAACATGCATGCATGCATACACGTAACAATTTGCATCCTTTTTGTGTTTGTTCTGTTTTGTAATAACAGGTTTCAAATGAGAAAAAAAAGAAAGCCGAATGCAAGCCACCAGAAGAAGCAGTAACAGTACAATGTCAGCAGTCTTCAGGAATGAATCACATGGGCGAGGCCCATATCAGCTGTATTAGTCTGGGGGCGAGGCCCATATCAGTATCAGTCTGGGGGCGAGGCCCATATCATCATCAGTCTAGGGGCGAGGCCCATATCAGTATCAGTCTTGGGGCGAGGCCCATATCAGCTGTATCAGTCTGGGGCGAGGCCCATATCAGTATCAGTCTGGGGGCGAGGCCCATATCAGTATCATTCTGGGGGCGAGGCCCATATCAGTATTAGTCTGGGGGCGAGGCCCATATCAGTAGCAGTTAGGCCGAGGCCCACTTTAGCATCAGTTTTGGGGATGAGTCCCAGGGTCGAGGCCCACATCACTATCAGTTTTAGGGATGAGTCCCAGGGCCGAGGCCCACATCAATATCAGTTCAGGAGCCAGGCCCACAACAGTATCAGTATCAGTTTAGCCGGGAATGGCACTCCAAGAATGGAAACACAGTTCGAGAATGAACAAGCCGGGAATGGCACTCCAAGAATGGAAATACAGTTCGAGAATGAACAAGCCGGGAATGGCACTCCAAGAATGGAAATACAGTTCAGGAATGAACAAGCCGAGAATGGCACTCCAAGAATGGAAACACAGTTCGAGAATGAACAAGCCGGGAATGGCACTCCAAGAATGGAAACACGGTTCGGGAATGAACCACCTCACAGTAATGGTTCGGGAATGGACCACCTTACAGTAACGGTTCGGGAATGGACCACCTCACAGCACGGTTCGGGAATGAACCACCTCACAGTAACGGTTCGGGAATGAACCACCTCACAGTAACGGTTCGGGAATGGACCACCTCACAATAACAGTTCGGGAATGGACATCTCACAGTAACGGTTCGGGAATGGACCACCTTACAGTAACGGTTTGGGAATGGACCACCTCACAGGCACGGTTCGGGAATGAACCGCCTCACAGTAACGGTTCGGGAATGAACCACCTCACAGTAACGGTTCGGGAATGAACCACCTCACAGTAACGGTTCGGGAATGGACCACCTCACAATAACAGTTCGGGAATGGACATCTCACAGTAACAGTTCGGGAATGGACCACCTTACAATAACGGTTCGGGAATGGACCACCTCACAGTAACGGTTCGGGAATGGACCACCTTACAGTAACAGTTCGGGAATGGACACCTCACAGTAACGGTTCGGGAATGGACCACCTCACGATAACAGTTCGGAATGAACACCTCACAGTGACGGTTCGGGAATGGACCAACTCACAGTAACGGTTCGGGAATGGACCACCCTACGGCAATGGTTCGGGAATGGACCACATCACAACACAGTTCGGAATGAACCAGGGTTCGCAGCACCTCACCACCCAAATCAACTCAACACATGGTAAGTCAAGTGACAGCTGGCGAGCCAGGTAAGTAGAAATACATTGCATAACTTTGATAGGATTGTTCAAAGTCACACACTACACAAGTCCCATTAAAGTGGGGGCGACTGTAGGCATTGTATTTTTGCATATAAAACCCGATGATGAGTCTCATTTGGAGGCACTACCTTTTGAGTCACGGAAGCCGCGGGAAACGGATATCGGAAGGGGAAATTCAGAATAAACAAGGTTCACTGTTTTCGTTCGTGCTGCGTTCGTGTATGCGTTCGAACGGAAAACAGATTGCGGGCGTTCGTGTCGCGTTCGAGGAAGCGTTCGAACGGTGTCGGTAATTCTGGTTTTGCTGCAAGCCTCAACCCAAGCCCAATTAGCCCACCAAGCCCATAAGACACATCCTAATTAATCAAATATTAATTAAATTAAAAGTCAATTAAATAAAATATTTAAACCATTTACCAATTAAATAAAACATAAAATATAATCATACATAATCCAAACCAATCAAATATAATCATACCAAGTTAAAATCAATCAACCAATATATTATTCCCAAACTTAAAATATTGTATGCCTAATCAACATAAACTAAATATTCAACCTTCCCTATCTAGCCAAGATTTGTCCCCCCTCAATCTTTGACTTCCTTATCCAACACCAAATCAAATCCCTCTTTAATTAGCCAAATCCCATCCTTGTCAAGCCTAACCCTTTGCCTATAAAAAGAACCCTTCACCAACCTTCTCAACCCTAGCTAGCTCATACACAATAAGATACACCAACTCACACACAAATCACAAGAGAAAAGAAAATAACCCCAAGCCTTCACATTAAAAGCACCATCATAACACACCAAAAGCCCGAGCCACTCAATAAAATAACAAGAAAGAGTTCTCTTCATCCTCACTCTCCCATTGCCGAAATCATACCTTAATATATCAGCCAATTTAACACTAAAACAGTAGCCAAATCACGCCTAAACCACCCCCTATACAGCAGCAAAATACACTTAAAACATCCCCTAAAAACCTTAAAAACAGTAACATAAAATTGCATTCATAATCCTTAAAAGACTCACACAAGACCACACTAAAAACCCACACAAAAATTTGGAACAGTCCGTTGAAACGTCAAAACAGGTGACCTGAACATCGAGCAGCAAAACAAAGGCCGAACAGTAGCAAATCGGAGTCTAAAGCAGCAGCGAAAGACGGAGAACGACGACTCCAAACAGTGAGACAACGAACGAGAACAGTGGAACCAGTGAACCGAAAGAGTTGCGGAGCATCCACCCTTCCGACGACCGTGTGCCGTACATCCGAGAGGTGATTTAAAAGATTAGACCTGAGGGTACTTTTCACACTCATCTTATTTGATTTTTGTTATTTATTTTGATCGTATTTTACGTATTTGTTAAATCTCGTTTGTGTATGATGTGTGTTGTGGGGTATTGGATGAATGAGAGACGTGTCAACTCTCGCGGTATATCGGATGGAAACCCGGACATAAATTTCATAGCCGATTCCGAATGGACGGTAATATGATCTGGCTCGGGACACAACTCCACGTACGCTTGAGTAAACGGCACCCTCTTTTGTTTTGTGTTGCTTTCATTTATTTTTCGTCACTTGAATTCTGTATGTTGTTTATTATATATGATTCAATCGAGCGCATGGGCTTAGTAAGTGGAATGAAAAATCCCATATGGGGAGGGGTTTAAAGCCCTTTACCACGATGTTTTGCCGCGCCGGTTGATGTGTGTTCGGTTGGATGCAAGATATGTTCAATCGGGCATACTTGGTTTTGATATGATTGGCTTTATTTTTGCATGTATGATGCGATCGAGCGCATGGGCTTAGTGAGTTAGTCCAAAGGTCCTCTATTTGAGAGACGAAGAGCCTAAAAGGCCATCTTTGTGACACTACTTCGTCGCGCTGGATGAAATGTGTTTGGTTGAATGTACGTTTATGTAGACAACAGAACCTGGGCGACGCTTGTTCTAGGCTCGCGGCCTAGTTGGGAGTACGAAATAACATGGAGTCGCCACCCGGTGTGAATCGGGACAAAGATTTAAGGCCGCACTCACCCCTCGCAAGGAAAGACCTCAAACCATTGGGTTCGGAATGGTCCCTTACTTATGTCACTTGTGATGATATAATTTGTGCAATAAATCAACCGAGTCTACTCAATAATCATGCTCAAGGGTACTTAGATCTAACATGCTTCCATCTAACTAATTCCTAATCTAAATTTGCATGCTTGAAAGTAAATCTTCAAACGGAAAACACGCAACATAACACAACGAGCATTTTAAGCCATTAAACCAAAAAAACAAATAACTAATTAAAAATAAACATAAACTAAACAAAGCATCATGCATAAAGAATAAAAAAACGACATGCCTAAATAACATAATCATGCTTCGAATATTAAATAATAAACTAAATTAAATCATGCTTAAAATAATAAATAAACAACCTATAAACTATAACATGCTCAAATACAAATTTTGGATGAGACGAGATATGTGTATCTTAAGCGGTACGTGGCGTTGTATCCCGAGTGCAGACCGCAATACCGTCCATTCGGAATCGGCTACGGAATTTACGTCCAGGTTTCCATCCGATATACCACAAAAGGGAACACATATCCCGCTCATCCAACAATCACATCATGCCTCAAACGACTCTCATGCAAAATTTTTAAAATAAATAAAATAAAATGAAAGATGATAAATAAAAAAGTGCCCTCAGGTCTAACCTCTTTTGTCGTCCAAGAAAGGGCGTTACACGTCTGTTGGAAGGGTGAATGATCGCAACTCTTTTGGTTCAAAAACTCAACGTCTTTCCTCGCTATTTTGCTGTTCGAGTTGCAGTTTTTTTACTCTGTTTCACTGTTGTTTTGCTGCTATTTTTCAGGTCACTGTTTTGGTCGTTTAGTGGATTGTTTTGAGTGATTTTGAAGGCTAATGGGGCTGCGGTTTTGAGGGGTTTTTTGGGGGGTTTTTATGCAGTTTTTTAGTGCAGTTTGGGGGTGATTTTAGGGCTGTTTTGATGGGTTAAAATTGCACAAAAACTGGGCAGAACAGTGGGGCAAAGTGCGGCAGTTTTGCGAGGCAGTGCAGGGGGGTGGGTTTGGGAGGTTTTAGGCGTGCAATTGGGGCTGTGTTTAGGGGGTGTTTTGTTGAAACTTTAGGGCTGTATTTGAGGCTCATTTGGTGTGAATTAGGGCTGTGAAAGGGGCAGTGCAGTGGGTTTAAGATGCGGCAATGGGGGCTATGTGATGGCGAGAGGAGCAAGGGCTGATTGTGAATTAGCTGAGTGTAGGAAAGGCTGAAGGCTTGTCAACGTGGGGCGCAGGTGGCTGATTCTTGAATTTGTGTGAGGCAGGTGGCTTTCTAAGGGGTGCGCAGGCTGTGAGTGGGCGTGAGATGACGTGAAGTTAGGGTTGGTAGGCTGAGTGAAGGGGCTTATTACGTGTGGTTGGTTAAGGAGTAGGTGGAGACTTTGTTTATTGCGTGAGTGGAGAGTGTGTTTCTGTGTGAGTGCTGAAGGAGTTTGAGGGCTGTTTAGAGTTTTGGTCAGGCGTGAATGGGTGGTGGCTTTGTAATATGTTGCGTGAATTGGCTATTTGGTCGATGTGTTTTTGTGAGAATGAGCCAGCCAGGGTTTTGAATGTGTGGAGAAGGGTTATTTTTATAGGCAAGGGGAGGGTTTTACCTTGTTGGGGAAGGAATAGGATTTGTGAGATATTCTTTTAATTAAAATGTGATAGGGGAAATCTTTAATTAAGGGAAGTGATTTGATTTTTCTTTTTAGTTAAGGATATGGTTTAGTTTAATTAGGCAAGGAATCCATGGGATTTATTTAAGTTGGTAGGTGATTAATTAAATTAGGAATGTGATTTATGTATTTTAGGAATGTGATTTAATTTAATTTAATTTAAGTTTAATTTAATTGGTTTTAATTAATTTGTGACATGTATTTTAAATGTTTTAATTATTTAATTTGTGAGATGTGATTTAATGGGTTTGGTGGGTTTTTAAAACAGAGGTCCAACAAGCAACCTGAAGCCAAATAACGAAGTTAAATCCAACAAAAATTCCATTTTCAACTTACCCTTCCAACGTCCTTTTCCCGCGGCTTTCACAACTAAAGAGGTAGTGTCTCCATATGAGACTCATCATCGGGCTGATATGCAAAAATGCAATGCCTACAGTCGCCCACACTTTGATGAGACTTGTGCAGTGTGTGACAATGACAATCCTATCAAAGTACGTGCCAATGCATTTTACTTACCTGGCTCGCCAGCTGTCACCTGGTCTGCCTGCTGCTTTGAACTGAGTTGATATGGTGGCGAGGTGCCTCGACCTCTGGGCTTTGTTCCCGAACCACCGAATGTGAACTGTGCTGATGATGCAGTGGGCCCTCGACCCTGAGACGCATCCCGGAACTGCAATTGATGTGTGGGCCCTCGACCTTGGGACATATCTTAAAAGTGATGATGAATGAATTCTTGGCTTGCCAGGTGCCACCTGACTTGCCTGCTGTTTTGAACTGAATTGATATGATGGCGAGGTGCCTCGACCTCTGGGCTTTGTTCCCGAACCACCGAATGTGAACTGTGATGATGATGCAGTGGGCCCTCGACCCTGGGACGCATCCCGAAACTGCAACCGACAACGGGGGCACCTCAACCCTGGACACACATCTCGACCCAATACCGTTGACAATAAGGGACTCGCCCTGAATATGATGATGTAGTGGGCACCTCGACTCTGGGCACGCATCTCGACCCGGAACTACAACCGACAACGGGGGCACCTCGACCCTGAGCACGCATCTCGACCCAATACCGCTGAAAATAGGGACCTCACTCTGAATATGATGATGTAGTGGGCACCTCGACCCTGGGTATGCATCTCGACCCGGAACTACAACCGACAACGGGGGCACCTCGACCCTGGGCACGCATCTCGACCAATACCACTGACAATAGGGACCTCACCCTGAATATGATGATGTAGTGGGCACCTCTACCCTGGGTATGCATCTCGACCCGGAACTACAACCGACAACGGGGGCACCTCGACCCTGGGCACGCATCTCGACCCAATACTGCTGACAATAGGGACCTCGCCCTCAAACTAATGATGTAGTGGGTCCTCGACCCTGAATTCCTGATATGCTTTGACCTTTGGGCTTTGTTCCCAAACTGTATTGAATATGGGCACTGTTCCCGAACTGCGTTGAGAGAGGGCTTTATTCCCCTGGGCACTATTCCCGAACTTCGTTGAGAGGGGGCTTTATTCCCCTAGGCTTTATTCCCAAACTGTATGTGATGGTGAGGTGCCTCGACCTCTGGGCTTTGTTCCCGAACCATCTGTGGGCTTTGTTCTCGAACTGAATGTGATGGCGAGGTGCCTCGACCCTTGGGCTTTATTCTCGAACCATCTGTTGCTTTGTTCCCGAACTGAATGTGATGGCGAGGTGCCTCGACCTCTGGGCTTGTTCCCGAACATCTGTGGGCTTTTTCCCGAACTGTGTAGAGAGTGGGCTTTATTCCCTGGGCTTTGTTCCGAACTGAATGTGATGGCGAGGTGCCTCGACTTCTGGGCTTTATTCCCGAACCATCTGTGGGCTTTATTTATTCCCGAACTAATTTGATGATGTGGTCCATTCCCGAACCATTGATGTGATGGGGTCCATTCCCGAACCGTTGATGTGATGGGTCCATTCCCGAACCGTATCACCATTCTCGGAGTGCCATTCCCGGCGTGCTCATTCTCGAGCTGTCCATTCCCGGACTATATCTCCATTCTCGGAGTGCCATTCCCGGTGTGCCATTCTCGGCGTGCTCATTCTCGAGCTATCCATTCCCGGACTATATCTCCATTCTCGGAGTGTTGCTGTGATATGGTGTGATGAAGTCCATTCCCGAAATGTCACCGTGCTGTGGTCTATTCCCGAACCGATCTCCTCTCCCGGAGTGTTGCTGTTATATGGTGTGATGAAGTCCATTCCCGAACTGTTGAGATGAGGCTTTATTCCTCCCGAGCTTTATTCCCGAACTTTTGAGATGAGGCTTTATTCCTTCCGAGCTTGATTCCCGAACTACTGACTGTGTAGAGATAGGGCTTTATTCCCTGATTGTTTGGACTGTGGGATTTATTCCCGAACTGCATTGAGATGAGGCTATATTCCCTTAGGCTTTGTTCCCGAACTGTGTTGATATGAGGATTTATCCCCTGGGCTTTATTCCCGAACTGTTGAGATGAGGCTTTATTCCTCCGAGCTTTATTCCCGAACTGTTGAGATGAGGCTTTATTCCCCCGAGCTTTGTTCCCGAACTGTGTTGAGATGAGGCTTTATTCCTCCCGAGCTTTATTCCCGAACTGCTGACTGTGAAGAGATAGGGCTTTATTCCCTGATTGTTTGGACGGTGGGCTTTATTCCCGAACTGCATTGAGATGAGGCTATATTCCCCTGGGCTTTTTCCGAACTGTGTTGATATGCGGCTTTATTCCCCTGGGCTTTATTCCCGAACTGTTGAGATGAGGCTTTATTCCACGGGCCTTGTGCCCGAACTGATATGGGCCTCGCCCTCGATCTGATGCTGATGTGGGCCTCACCCCCAGTATGCCATACCCGGCAGAAACTGATACTGAACTAATGTGGGTCTCGCCCCCCAGAATGACATACCCGGCATAAACTGATGCTGAATTGATGTGGGCCTCGCCCCCAGAGTGCCATACCCAGTAGAAACCGATGCTAAACCAATGTGGGCCTCGCCCCCAGAGTGCCATACCCGGCAAGTCTGTCACTGATGCTAATGTGGGCCTCGTCCCCAGACTGATGTGATGTGGGCCTCGCCCCCATACTGATGCTGAATTGATATGGGCTTCGCCCCCAAAGTGCCATACCCGGCAGAAGAAACCGATGCTGAACCAGTGTGGGCCTCGCCCCCAGAATGCCATACTTGGCAGACCTGACACTAAACCATGTGGGCCTCGCCCCCAGAGTGTCATACCCGGCAACACTGATACCGATAATGATGTGGGCCTCGCCCCTAGAGTGCCATACCTGGCAAGATGATACTGATGCTAATATGGCCTCGCCCCAAACTGATGCTGATGGGGCCTCGCCTAAACTGATACTGGTATGGGCCTCAACCCTGGGACTCATCCCAAAACTACTACTCATATGTTGCTGATTCTGGTTGGCTTGTCTTTGCCGCTTTCTTTTTTTCTTCTTTGAAACCTGTGAATACAAAGCAAAAAAAAAACACAAAAAAAATGCAAAATATGTTATGTGTATGCATGCATGCATGAATGAATTTCCTATTCCGTTGGGTTAGGTCTTCCGCCAGTTCTCCATGTGATTGTCGTCTTCTCTCTGCTCTCATGACTCAATATATTGTTATGTCCCTGATTCACGATGTGGTAGACTGGTCGCCCCCAGTCTTGGTTTAGCTTTCTGATTTCCGCTGTTTTATTTGGTCAAGATGAACCACATGGTGGGGCCTGCCATATTCATCATGCTATAGGCTATGAACTAGTCTCAATAGTAATACATATCATTGTCCTCAAAGAATGCTCAGTAATGAAACCGGAGAACCTTAAAAACACTCAATGCAACTCAAATCTGAGTTTTTGAATAAATGATCTATGTCAGTCTCAAAGTGTGTGTGTGCAAAGGTTCTTTCACAGCTTGATCCTTAAGCAAGCCAACTCGATGATTTCGTTTCAAAAATCGGGATCGATGGGTCAAACCAACCTAGATGTCTCAATTATATTCCGCAATGCTTTTCCATGCTCATGTAGTATGCTTTATCTCTATTTTCCTTTGTCTCTCATTTTTCCTTTTCATTTTGAACTTCATCATTTTTTTTTCTCTCTCCATTTTTTTATTTTTTTTTTCAACACACCTACCCTTAAGGTAGCATTTCTCCTCATGGTGGTCCTAATACTCGCCCATGGGTAGCTTCACGCTTATCGGTTATAGGTGGTTCAATTCTTTTCTTAGAGACTTTTCTTTTATTTTCAACCATACCACACATCATAACGTAAGCAAATCAAGATAGACATCTAAGCAAACGGTCATTCACCGACCTACAATTTCTTCAACTAATCACCTTGCCAACTACTCAAGTTTTCACCGCTAAGAACCTATAGTGAATTGTTTACGAGTCTAACATAGATTAATCATTCAAAGTATCAGATAAAAGCACATCAAGAGTTTATCGTTTCTAAGGTTTCACCTTAAAGCAATCAATTTCATCATCGGACTTATGTCTAACTATCAAGGACTAAAAACAAACAATTTTTTTTTCTTTTTTTTTTTCTCTTTTTCTCTTTTTTCTTTTTTTTTCTTTTTCATTTTTTTGGGCCCCACAATGGTCTTTCTATCCCTACCGTAAATCTCACTGTTTCTCGGTTTCCTTTTCTCCACTATCCATGTTTGCTAAACTCTTCTTTGACAAGTCTTCTTTTTCCTAACCCAACAGATATCTATGATGGCTTTTAAGACACGGGGGTTAACATGATGCATGTATGCATGAGCTGCATGTGATGTATGAGACATAATATGCATGGGGTTATCAAAAGCATAAAGGGTGGCCCCAATAGGTCATACAACTATGGTTCACATTTGGGTTTACAGGAGTGTGGACAAAGGCTCTCGTTTGATGAAGGAATACCCATAACTAGGACTCCCCACTCAAGGGTTCAAGCGACCAAGTGAGTGCACCTTTTTTATACCTTACGGTACGTGCCAACGAGTTACGGTGTGTGACTAACTGTCGAATGGATTTCCCATTGTAGATTCCCTAGAGGGAGGGTGGAGCGAGGCTTTCTTATGTACCCAAGCCCCTTAGGCTCTTATCGCTTGGTGTCAGGAATAAACAACGAGTCCTCCAAACTAGTTTGTCACAACGAGCTACAAGTAATGATTATCTCGGTGTCTTCACAGCTTTTCCTTATAAAAAGGCAGTGAGTGAAGGAAGACATCGAACCATTACCTAGCCTTAACAATGCCTTTGATTACACCCCTTTCAACTCACTATAGAAATGATAACTAAAGCACAAAGCATAAACATCACAAGACATGATTTCGGGGCCGATTCAAAATATCCCCAGTGGAGTCGCCAGACTGTAGACAACAGAACCTGGGCGACGCTGTTCTAGGCTCGCGGCCTAGTTGGGAGTACGAAATAACATGGAGTCGCCACCCGGTGTGAATCGGGATAAAGATTAAGGCCGCACTCACCCCTCGCAAGGAAAGACCTCAAACCATTGGGTTGGAATGGTCCCTTACTTATGTCACTTGTGATGATATAATTTGTGCAATAAATCACCGAGTCTACTCAATAATCATGCTCAAGGGTACTTAGATCTAACATGCTTCCATCTAACTAATTCCTAATCTAAATTTGCATGCTTGAAAGTAAATCTTCAAACGGAAAACACGCAACATAACACAACGAGCATTTTAAGCCATTAAACCAAAATAAACAAATAACTAATTAAACATAAACATAAACTAAACAAAGCATCATGCATAAAGAATAAAGAAACGACATGCCTAAATAACATAATCATGCTTCGAACATTAAATAATAAAACTAAATTAAATCATGCTTAAAATAATAAATAAACCCTATAAACTATAACATGCTCAAATACAATTTTGGATGAGACGAGATATGTGTATCTTAAGCGGTACGTGGCGTTGTATCCCGAGTGCAGACCGCAATACCGTCCATTCGGAATCGGCTACGGAATTTACGTCCGGGTTTCCATCCGATATACCACAAAAGGGAACACATATCCCGCTCATCCAACAATCACATCATGCCTCAAACGACTCTCATGCAATAATATTTTAAAATAATAAAATAAAATGAAAGATGATAAATAAAAAGGTGCCCTCAGGTCTAACCTCTTTTGTCGTCCAAGAAAGGGCGTTACACGTCTGTTGGAAGGGTGAATGATCGCAACTCTTTTGGTTCACTAACTCAACATCTTTCCTCGCTGTTTTGCTGTTCGAGTTGCTGTTTTTTTACTCTGTTTCGCTGTTGTTTTGCTGCTATTTTCAGGTCACTGTTTTGGTCGTTTAGTGGATGTTGTTTTGAGTGATTTTGAAGGCTAATGAGGCTGCGGTTTGAGGGGTTTTTTGGGGGGTTTTTATGCAGTTTTTTAGTGCAGTTTTGGGGTGATTTTAGGGCTGTTTTGATGGGTTAAAATCGCACAAAAACTGGGCAGAACAGTGGGGCAAAGTGCCGGCAGTTTTGCGAGGCAGTGCAGTGGGTTTTGGGACTGTTTTAGTGGTGCAATTGGGGCTGTGTTTAGGGGGTGTTTTGTGCGACTTTAGGGCTGTATTTGAGGCTTATTTGGTGTGAATTAGGGCTGTGAAAGGGGCAGTGCAGTGGGTGATGAAGATGCGGCAATGGGGGCTATGTGATGGCGAGGGGAGCAAGGGCTGATTGTGAATTAGCTGAGTGTAGGAAAGGCTGAAGGCTTGTCAACGTGGGGGCATGTGGCTGATTCTTGAATTTGTGTGAGGCAGGTGGCTTGCTAAGGGTGTGCGCAGGCTGTGAGTGGGCGTGAGATGACGTGAAGTTGGGGTTGGTAGGCTGAGTGAAGATGGCTTATTACGTGTGGTTGGTTAAAGTGAACAGGTGGAGACTTTGTTTATTGCGTGAGTGGAGAGTGTGTTTATCGCGTGAGTGCTGAAGGCGTTTGAGGGCTGTTTGGAGTTTTGGTCAGGCGTGAATGGGCTGGTGGCTTTGTAATATGTTGCGTGAATTGGCTATTTGGTCGATGTGTATTTTTGTGAGAATGAGCCAGCCAGGGTTTTGAATGTGTGGAGAAGGGTTATTTTTATAGGCAAGGGGATGGGTTTTACCTTGTTGGGGAAGGAATAGGATTTGTGAGATATTCTTTTAATTAAAATGTGATAGGGGAAATCTTTAATTAAGGGAAGTGATTTGATTTTTTCTTTTTAGTTAAGGATATGGTTTAGTTTAATTAGGCAAGGAATCCATGGGATTTATTTAAGTTGGTAGGTGATTTAATTAAATTAGGAATGTGATTTATGTATTTTAGGAATGTGATTTAATTTAATTTAATTTAAGTTTAATTTAATTAGTTTTAATTTAATTTGTGACATGTATTTTAAATATTTTAATTATTTAATTGTGAGATGTGATTTAATGGGTTTGGAGTGTTTTAAAACAGAGGTCCAACAAGCAACCTGAAGCCAAACAACGAGGTTAAATCCAACAAAAATTCCATTTTCCAACTTTACCCTTCCAACGTCCGTTTCCCGCGGCTTTCACAACTAAAGAGGTAGTGTCTCCATACGAGACTCATCACCGGGCTGATATGCAAAAATGCAATGCCTACAGTTCAATTGGGCATACGAAGTCCTACACTTTTATTGTCTTTATTTCATGTGTTGTGATGTGACGCGCATGGGCTTAGTATGTTGGTCTAAAGGTCCTCTCTTTGAGAGACCAAGAGCCCCAAAAGGCCACCTTTATGGTAGTACTTCGCCGCGCCCCTTTATTTTGTTGTTTATGTATTGCATCCCATATCATGCATCAGGTATGTTCCCGTTCGAACGTGTTTACGAACGCAACTCGAACGCGCATGCATTTTGCCTTATCATGCATCAGGTCTCATTTCCGTTCGAACGCATTCACGAATGCCATACGAACATGAGCATTCTGTTTCATTTCCGTTCGAACGCGTTAAAAAACGCCATACGAACGTGAGTATTCTTTTTCATTCCGTTCGAACGCGTTATCAAACGCCATACGAACGTGAACCTTCTGTTTACCGTTCCAACGCGTTTACGAACGCTACACGAACGCGAACACACTGAACTGAGACATATTCATCACATGCCATGTATAATTGTTTCTTAGGTGATTTTTTTATGGAACCACACATAGTCGTTCTTATCTTTGTGCACATAATAATGAAAAGCATATTTATTCCGTTAGTTGCGTCATTTGCCTTAGTCTTGATTTAACGCATTACGATTCATATACCTATGCCATGATGACTTTGGAGTATTATTTCTTGTGATATATCGGATGGAAACCCAGACATAAATTCCGTAGCCGATTCCGAATGGACGGTAATGCGGTCTGTACTTGGGATACAATTCCACGTATCACTTGGAAAAGTGCTCATATGTATGCTTGTGCGGTTATTATGTATGCTTGTGTTTTTCATGAATATGATATGCTGAATGAAGTTGTATGTTCGTTGTTACTTTGAGGTATTTTCAGGCATGTGTTCTTAGATATGAGATATATGTGAAATGTATGTATAAGTGTTATTTTTTACCCGTGAATATAGAAGCATGATATTCTTAGGAATAAGTGTTACTTAAGCCTAATTAAATTATTATGTAAATCCTTTCATTACAAATGGCATAAGTAAGGGACCATTCCGAACCCAACAGTTTGAGGTCTTCCTTGCGAGGGGTGAGTGCGGCCTTAAAACTCATTTTCCCGGTTCACACCGGGTGGCGAATCCATTATTCTCCGGTTTAGTCCCCCGTGGCTACTCCGTACTCCCGACCGGGCCGCGAGCCCGGGAAAGCATGCGTCGCCCCAGATTCCTATGTTCCTATACGTAGTATTGCGTATTACGATCCAGTATCATGTCACATGCTAGGTCTGGGGCTGGAATTGTGTCTGCCCCGTACGAAGCATATATCGGATCTCTGGTAACTAGTCTATATAATCGGATAATCATGACCTTGTCATATTATCATGATAGCTGCAGCATACAAGAGTACCAGTTCCATATCTGTGTGATCATCATCTCCATATGACTGAAGTGATACTTCCATCTTGACATCACACCCAATACAATATGATTCTCAATATACCCAGAAGAGGCGTACACAGAACCTATTAAAGCCTCGGATGACCAAAACCAAAGTATATCGATTGTCGCAAGTATTAGCGATGCAAGTCTCAGGTTAAGACCAAATACACCTACCCTGATTCAGATTCCCATAGACACATAGTCATACTACCAATGGGATTCCGAGGAATCTATCCAGAGCGAAGCTGTTTCCATACCATCGGTAAACAGAACCTCCTATTATACTTGCACGAGTATCCAATACCCAAACATATGAGAACTATGTCGTTACACTTCCATAACACGCAGAAGTGTAATACTAGCCTATTCCGCATTATCGATGTCCAGTCTCGATAATACTACGACTAGAGATATTTAATAATTAAACCTTACGTGGATTAATACTGTCTCATATCTTATTAATCCGGTACTAATCATATGGACTTTTATCATTTATATATCCCTGTAATCTAATTACAAATGATAAAAGAACAATTTTCTTTGTCACATAGTTAATTTGTACAACAACGCTATGTTCTGTACAAATAGTGATGCTATGGGTCATAATTGTCCAACACACCCAAATGTGTGGCCTCCAAAGATGCACACACCAAAGCCAAAACTCAACGGCAAGACTACTCCTTGAGTGCATAGGTATTTTTCCTTTGGTGCTAGCCTAGACAAATACCTCAAAACTTTTAACTCGAGGTTCCTCTAGTCAATTAGACTTAAGGATCCTCAAAATCAGTGGTTTACTCTTAAACTTTAGAGTTGCTCACTTATATAAACCCAAGATATGAAAGGTTTGGTGTAGTAAATTTGTAAAGAATTCTTTGGGTTTATATAGTGCTCCAAAGACAATAAAATTAATTAAGAATCCGATGTGGGATAAAAGCTAATTTAATCTTAGCCATTGGATCTTAATTTAATGGTTTAATGAGATTATAAAACCCTAATAAGAGTTTGGGCCGAATTGGAATTCAAAATAAATAATAATAATACAATATTTACTATTCATGTTACTATTCACATGAATAGTATTTTTTTATTGAAATTCCCAAAGTGCCCCTATCGTCATTCACTAATCCCTAAGCCACTATGGAATCTCATAAATGATCCGTTCAATAATTAAATACCTTGAACCATTTATGAACAATTCCTACAGCAATCATATATGTTGTTATATTTGTAATGTGCACTGTTAACCATTGATTTCGACTTTGTTGTGTGTGACCTTTTGGGTTCCCCTCAAGTTGGACATGAAATGAATCGTGATAATTTAATCGAACATAAATTATCATCCGATCAGATGGTCATTCGATTTCAATGACCAAGGTTGACATATAGCAACATGCCAAGGCCCCCAAATGAGAAGAAAAGATATATATACCAATTATGTATGCGATTTACATAAGATACGGTCTCTCGCCTCACTGTATCCCAACCTATTGACCTAGGGTACGAAAAATGTCTACCCATATGGTCAAAGGTATGATGTTGATAGTGTCATGAATCGTGCTAACCCAAGAATCTCACATGATTCTTCCGCTGTGGCCACAATCTCAAAAACTGATCACACATATCAACCCGTGAATTGGAATACTACTCTTATAAGAAAATATTATTCGAGAGAGTGGCGATTCTCTGTTGTATCTTTAAAAACTTCATATTTCAACAAATGACCCAATCATACCCTTATGAACGGATCTTTTGAACCGGGAAAGGATAATGTCAAAGTTATTTGATCCACACATAAGATTGTAAAGTCCTCAAGTCTAAGGACTAGTAATATAATCGATACAAGAAAGTTCTCACAGACACATGAGATAAACACTCCATATGAAAACTTTCGACGGTCAGTTCGATGGACACGAGCAACTCATGCATCCATGTGATACACCAAGTGAATGGATCTCCGCTAGTAGCCTATGAGATCGGCTACCCCACTTAAGGGCGGATCATATCATCATGTTAGTCTCTCCGCTTTGTGAACGTCCAGATTATTCACAAAACTATGACTAGGAATATTTAAGAGTAATGATTCTCATAAGGCGTGGAAGCCTTCGTCTTATTACTCCAAGGGCTTTATTACAGTGTTGATGATTCATATAAGTTATGTAAGACACGTATAATAAAGATTGCCATTTTATTAATTAATGAAAATATTACAAATACATGTACATATAGCCCATCCACAAGTTGGGTATATGGCATATCCCTAACATAAAGAAGTAGTACGACTCCATGGAATTCCACAGAGTATAGTCTCAGATCATGATGTTAAATTCCTTAGTCAATTTTGGAAAGTTTTATGGGTAAGATAGGAACTAAAATTTTGTATTCTACTACGTGCTACCCCCAATCTGATGGACAGACTGAAGTGGTTAATAAGACTTTGACTCAGTTGTTGCGCATTATTATCACTAAGAACTTAAAAATTTGGGAGGATTGTTTGCCTTTTATTGAATTTGCATATAACCGTGGCATTCATTTCTTATTCACCATTTGAAATTGTTTATGGTTTTCAGCCGCTAACTCCATTAGATTTGTTACCATTACCTGTTTGTGAGCATGCAAGGTTAGATGGAAAACGGAAAGCTGATTTGGTGAAACACATACATGAGAAAGAAAGAGAGCACATACAACAGAAGAATGAGCAATATGTTTCTGATGCCAATAAGGGAAGAAAGCGTGTGGTATTTTAGCCTGGAGATTGGGTTTGGGTTCATATGCGCAAGGATAGATTTCCTGAACAACGTAAATCCAAGCTACAACCGAGAAGGGATGGTCCAATTCAAGTCTTGGAACGGATTAATGACAATGCGTGCAAACTAGATTTAGAAGGTGAGTATAATGTGTCTGCTACATTTAATGTTTTTGACTTAACTTCTTTTGATGCAGGTACATATTCAAGGTCTAATCTTTTTTAAGAGGGAGGGAATGACACGAATCTATCCACTCAAGGAACATAAGATGTCACAACCAGCAATATGGTTGAGCATTTGCAAGTGCCAACATGGCCAATCACATGCCAAAGAGCTAAGAAGATTAGAGAGGCAATGGCGGGGCTAGCATCATATGAGAGCTTCTATGGAGTGGGTCCAAAGCTATTCTACTTGACCCAAGTCATACCAGATTAACGCACCAGCAATCTTGAAGTCAATTACATTTTGACGGATAAAGCCGATTCAAGCCCGACACCAAGTATTCGAGTGACACAAGGCGTAATGGGCTTGAGACACAATATTTGGGCATTGTAACATGAAGCCCACATGGCATAACCTTTAAGTAGCCATTAGTTAGCCATTAAGGATGTTTGAGTCATTTTTCACTCATTAGGGTTTCTTTTATTGTACCTATATATTGTAACTTATCTTGTTAATGAAAGTAATAATAAATTTCGAAATTTGCTTCAACTTTGAAAGCTTGGCTATGTCCAAAATTGCTTAAGGGAGGATTCCCCTTATTTCAGGCAATCGACTTATTTAAGGCGTGGCAACCTTAGTGGCATCTCCGTGCTACCAAAACACTACAAGGAATCATCTTAAGGGTTCTCAAAGACAAGTTCTTTGTGGGTCTTCTTTATGGCCTTGAAAATGTTTTGTTCCTACAAAATCAAATTCACGGTGTTTGGGGTTCTATCTGTTGCGAGGGGTTTGCTTGGCCTTAAACATCCAAGGAATTCAGCGTCAGATAATATTTTTGTCTTCGTTTTGTTTCAACTTAGTTTCTTTAGCATTTTTCTTACTATAATATATAGTATTGAGTCACATAAAAAAAGAGATTTAGACATTCCTTAATATTATTTTTAAAAAATAAATAAATTATAGTATTGAGTCACATTTTTTTTCATGATTTGTTAAACAACCCTACATTAAATTATTTAAGAACAACTTGTACTCAATTTAAGATGTTAACGTGTATAGGAAGTTCATCATGATATGTTGGCAAAAACTTCAACATGATGCATAGATTTCCAATAAAAACTTATTCGCTCAACAAGAACTCGTAAAAAATGATCATTGAAAATGAGAAGATGCTACAAGATATTACCATGAAAAATATTCGTATATGTAAGGGAATAACATTTTAACTGATTCTACATGTATATGGGAAAAAAAACTAAATCGTATTAGGCAGTTAAAAGTAAAGGTGGAAGAAATGCCCAAGCCCGGTCCAGCTCTGCATGTTTTAGTCGGACCCGAGGTTAGGGCCGGCTTTAATTAATAAAAACTCGCATTTTTTTCCTTTTTAAGTATTAAAAAAAATTAATATTTCTTTTTAAAATAAAAAATTCTTAAATTAAAAGCCTCCACCGGCCCCTTTTTTTCATCCATAGTTAGAAGTATCATTTAAAAGGTTTAGAATTCTCTCGTGATCAGCTTCTCTTAAGAAAAATTCACATGTGTGTTTGTTGTTTAATTAATAAAAATATGATTATGATCTTCATATATTAATTATCATAAAGAGCAACAAGCTCTATTTATATAGATACAATATCATCAATCTGAATTTCCATCGAATTTACATATTGCCAAAATGGATTGAATGGTGACAAATGTTTGAGTTTTTGTGTGATTGAATGGCAGATAGATCTTTTTAAGTGTGAAGAAGAAAGGAAAGGTAAGGTGAAAGACGAATGGAAAAGGCATAGATCTTAGAGTTAACATGTCGTTTTATTATTTTAGTTAGCCACCAAACAAATTAAATCCTAGCTTTATAGAAAGGTTTAAATACTACATGTCGTATTCTTATATAAAGAAAAAATTAGATTAAGAGAAGATGTAAATATCACTAAAAATACTTGACATAAGATCCTTAAAAATTATAAGATTCATCTCGAAAGGATTTGATTTCATTTAAAAATATAAGACAAAAGGCATCATGGTTATGATCAGTCTTATTATTCGAGCCACTAAGAGAAATTAAACCTTATACTTATTTTATAGACTAACATTATAACAAACGGTTAAACTAAATCAATAACTTACCAAAAAAAAAGTATTTCGATTAATAAATTAAAGAGAATCTACTGACTCATTTCATAATTCAACGACATCATTAACCTAACTGGGCCTCTTGTTCATTTTGGCTTGGCTTGTCCTGTCAGCAGTACAGCTAGTTTAACCTATGAGAATAATCGTAGAACTATCACAGGTTAAATTTTTGCACATCATTGATTTTATTTTATTTTTTTTAAAAAAAAAGAAAAAGAAAAAGAAAGAAAAGTCAAGAAGATGACGACGGAGAAGAAGATGTAGTCGAAAACGAGTATACGTCGGATGATTAAATCGAGCAGACATTTAATATTGATTAATAAATTTATACATATAATTAAAATTTAAATAAAAAATTAAATTTTTTTAATATGTCATATTTTTTTTAAAAATAAATATATACTATTTATGCGACGCTAAATATCAATCGTAAAGTTTTACCTGGAGGGAAAATAAAAATTTTTAATTTTTAATTTCAACATTTAGCATGGCTAAGACGATTATGCAATGTTGAAGTTTGTCACTTTTAGCGTCGCTACTTATTGGCGACGCTAAAGGTAATATTTAGCATCGCTCGACTTGGCGACGCTAAATTTTTTTTAATAACACAAGAACAACCTTATTCTTCACTCTCTCAAACGTTTTCTCTCAACTGTTGTAAAATGCCTTCTTCTTCTTTGCACAAGTTTTTTTTTTTATGGTTTGTTGTTATTTTTTCACATAATTTAGAAAATAATTAGGATTGTATGGGGAATTTTGAAACCCCCATACAAACCTAAACACTTGGTGTGCTAATGACACACCAAGTGTTTGGTTGTTTGCTTCGATGAAGGAAACAATCAATTTTGGTGCCTCATTTGAGGCACTTAATAGTTCCTCAAATGAGGCACCATTTGAGGTATTTATGTCACATCCTGGTATTTCCAGGCATGTGATGGGCAGGTGACGGCTTAACCATCACCCGAACCCCTGACATATACTGCTAGCTTTACTGAATGACCGACTCACAATACGCAATCATATACACATACACATCATAACCAAAAACTTATCTATTTCATGTCTCAAATCTGTACACATAAAAATCCACATACAACTAACATAATACTTGATACATATACATGGCTGTATGACCTATCTTAACCCCATCTAACACTGACGACTGGGCCCGACTCTGAATGTCACCCGAGAAGTGTAATGACTGCCGCTGGGTCCCATCTCCTCCAAGCAATGCCTGAACCTGTGGCTTGCAAAACAACTGGAAAGTAGGGTGGGTCAGGTATTTTGAAAGACCTGATGAGTGAATACTTGATGACCAATAAAATAATCTGAAGTGAAATACATGATTAAACTAAAACATAGTATAAGAGAGTGTTAAATTACTGAATCACGACAACATAAATAATAAGTTTGGAATCCAATGAGGTAATTGTAATTTAAATACATGACATAAAGATCTGGAACTTAATCCAACTGATAACTGGGTACATGACTGAACCTAGCTTTACTATTCTGAGTTGTTGCCCTGAACCTAACCTGGAGCTGTCATAGACTAATATGCTTTTTGTCATGGCCTAAATGTTGTATGATGACTTGAGTATGCATGAACTTTATTGAGCTGTCTGAACTGAGAACTAACTATTGACATCATAATATGCTAACGTGGGCTGAACCGACATGATTTGACCTAAAACTATATGAACTGAACTTGATTATGAAATCTACACGACCTATACTAGATCTACCTGAACTAAAAACTGCCTACTGAACATGACTTAATCCTAACTGACTTCTTATGGAATTACCTTAACTGAAAGTGCATATGCTGATTCTGTAATTTAAACTAAACCTGTATGACTAGGCGCTGAACACTTAAACTAAACATGCTTAAGTTAAACCCGAATGCTAAATTGAAATGCATGAACTAGACATAAAATGCATAAATCACATCTGCCTCTTTGATTTGTAAATATGTGAGCTGAATCTGAATACCAAATAACATACATGTGTTATTCCTGATTACCTAACCGAGGGTGCATGAGTTAACTTGAATATCTAACTTGAATTACATATGTCTTGAATATCTAAGCTGGATAGGTATGAATTGCGCCTAACGACTTGAACTGGAATGCAGTTTAACTACATGAATCGGGAATGAATAGAGTTAAAAACTGAACCAGACATGCATGGAATGATCTGATTATTTGGCCCGGATTGCATGATCTTATCTGAATATCTAATTGAATGCACAAGTTACACTTAACTATTTGAACAACAGATGCATGGGCTAATATGCTGGCTGCATGAACTGAAAACTGCATGTGGAATGTGATCATGAAACTAATGCATACTATAACCAAACTACACATTCCCGTGGAAAAAGGGACCGGCGTAAACACACGCGTATAACGCAAGCGCACGTATCGTTCAAGTAGTATAAAAATATCGATCCCACGAGGACTTAATATCTAAACTATTAATTTTATGAGGTCAAATGATTAATAGTATCTAACAGGTTGTTTGATTGATTTGAATGGTGACGATTCTAAATTTAAAAACAAGTAAATAAAATTGTTCAAAAGTAGGTTTTAAGAAAATTCAATATTAAAAACTATCTAGGGTTGTGAATCTTTCCAATATTATTTAAAGATGAAGTGGTTATCTTATAGTTGGGTAATATATCGATTTATTAACCTGGAACACTAAATTATGTGAAAGCCTCTGTCGATGGTCAGACACAAATACCCAGTTTAACCCAATTGAACCATATGTCTATGTCAACAAAATTATCTGGATTCATTAAGATCAAGTTCCAATTATGGATACCCCCGCCCGACAGGTATATGTCTATCATGTAAGGAAATCTATTAAAGGGTTATATATCCTCAAGGAAGATCGTGGGCTATTGAATCTAAGGTCTCAAACCTAAAATCCCTATGTCTAGTTCATTTTAAGTTTACCTAATCAATTTTATTAGTGGCCAATTAATAAAAAGCATTAAGATTAAGACTCAATAAATAAATCTTTATATTACCCAAACTATAATCTAACCCTTATAAACCGGTGATATTGAAATTCATCACAACCCTAGATAACTAACTTAGTTATGACACATGGCTAGGGTTAGTAAAAACTTAAAAGTAAAAGCCATAAAGTAAAAATGCGAAATAGTAAATGCGGTAAAGTAAATACTGAAAAGTAAATTACAATAAAATAAAATGCTAAGGTAAAAGGAATTACTTTTACTATTTACTATTTTAGATATCTCTCATAAAATAATATATAAACTTGTGATAATATTACCACCCAGCCATATAGGTGGTAACCTGATTAATTCAAATTAAGTCCGACCAGCCATAAAGGCGGTATGATTTGTCCATGAACCTGCCATATAGGCGGTAAGAAAATTTAATTACCAACCAGCCATATATGCGGTATCCTTGATTAGTCAGGTTTAAACCAATTTAAATTTAATAGCCAACCGACCAATATGGCGGTATCCTTATTAAGTCAAATTTTAAATAGTAAATATATTATATTTAAGGGAGATTAATCTAAATAGTAACAGTAAAAGAATTGCCTTTCACCTTAGCAAGAAGAAGTTACCTCATCATGGTTGAATAGTAAAACTGAAACAGTAAAAACAAGATAAATTACTATTACTATTACAAAAGTAATTACTATTACAGAATGTAATTAAAAATTAATTACAAAACTTAAATTAAAAGAAACTAGAGAGAGAAACTCCTATTTACATCAAAGAAATGAGAGAGAATAGTACAACTAAAACTGAAATCTCGAGCTCAATTTATAGGCAAATTTTGCGTCTGGCGTCGCGACGCCAAATTCCTTCTTGCGTCACGACGCTGGCTCTGTTGACTTGGTCCACACAGTTTGACTTTGACTGTTGACGCGGATTTCTTCGGCACAATAAGAATTCAACACGTGGCATGCGGTAGATTCGGTTCAATGAGAAGATGACACGTGGCAGAAGAAGATTCACGGATGATTCGGTCCAATGAGACACGTGTCACGCGGAGTTTCGGCACCATAGGCTTGTAACACATGTCATGGCGCATGTTAGCGGATCCTCTGTGATGGTGACACGTGGCACGGCGCACGTTAGTAAAATCAAACTTCTCAAATTCTAACCCGTTGACCCAGCGCACGTTAGCAGCTTTGGTGCATGTTAGGCGTCGCGACGCCAAGGACTTGCGAGTCGCGACGCGCCCAAATTACCATTTTGCCCTTTTTGCCAATTTTCACTGTTTTGCTCCAAATCACCTCCAGAATGTCCTGAAACTTTATTTATCTACAAAATAACATAAAACACATCAAAATATTCACAAAACTCAAGAAACTATACAAAATATTAGTTTAAATGAGTGGGAAATAGTGATAGATTTATCACTCATCAAAAAGCAATCCTAAACCTGTGGTGGCTTGGTTCTAATCTAACCCGTGCATGAATCATGAAATCTGGGATTGACTAAATGAACCAAAATCTACGAACCTGAAACTATCATGAGCTAAAATTCTATATGCTGACCTAAATCTGAATGACCTAAATCAACATTATATAGGAGTTAGACATGACTATTGGGAAGCATGACTTGCATATATGAAGTTGTAATGTAACATGACGTGGATGCATTACCCTTAAGAATGTAATTAATTATGAAAGCATGTAATTCATATCTGAAATTTTTTATTCAAATCAACAGTGCGATAAAAACTATTTCTGAACTCATAAAAATATAAACTAGGTTCATTCTCAAACATCTCTGTGGAAATCATGGTGTGAAAGTCTGAAATCTCAAGTAACTGGGGAATCTGTAGAAAACCTGAATTCAAAAAATATAAACTAAGTTCATTCTCAAAAATATGTGTGGGAATCATGGTTCGAAAATCTAAAATCTCAAGTAATTGGAGAATCTGTAGAAAACCTGACGCATGGAGGAGTTACGTATGGCCGTCCCCCTATACGCCTAAACTAGTGCATTCGAGCGTTACATATCGTCGTCCCCAAAGTCACTGAACTAGAGTCATGAGCATTAATCAATATTGTCATCTTGGTCCTAAAAATAGGATCTAAGGACATCATGTAACATCGTCCCCTAGTCCTAAAACTACATGTGTATATGGCTATTGTATCTAGTGGAAACCCCGACGCATGGAGGCGTTACGTATTTCCGTCCCCCCATATGCCTAAACTAGTTCCTTGGGACTTTACGTATCGCCTTCCCCCAAGTCACCGAACTATAGTCAGAAGCGCTAATCAATGTTGTCATCTTGACCCTGAAACTGGGATCTATGGGCATCATGTAGCACCGTCCCTCTAGTCCTGAAACTACATGTGCACATGTCTACTGTATCCATCAATTCCAATGATCCGTCAATTCCAAAACAAAAGATAAATCATTTCATAATCTTGAAAGCTGAAAAATGAGTTCTGAAAACTGACATGTATGATTCATGACTAGCTTGAGACTGATAGGTCTAATTTGAGAACACAACTAGCGGAGATACTGAATTTTTAAACTGCAAGTCTATAAATGAACTGTGAATTATGAAAAACTAAAACTAATGCATGCTGAGACATTGGACATAAATGTGAAACACATAGCGTAATTGAACTTAAAACTAAGAACTAAATATCTAATTTGTGATACATAAATTGACACATGAACTGAAAATGGTATGGCTACATAACTGGAATACATAAAAAAATAAAATACTAAAACCGAGGTTGTAAAATAAAGGCATGAACGATATCAGATAACTTAACCTGAATTAACATAGCTGAAGGCATAAGAGATTATAAACTAAGTACAAGAAGCTGATCACACAAGTTTAGAGATAGAATCAAATATAACGTAAACCATAGAGAGTAAAAGGAAATGATAGCATCCACTCATAGATTGACTCTCCATCACGAGTGTTCTGGAATGATGCTGAAGGATTCCCTCCAAGATGCTAACTGAACTTGCTTAATCTTGGACTTGAAACCTTCATTTGCTTGAGAAAAATGGAAGAAGCTTGAAGAAGATGAAAATAGTGTGAAGGGCTTTCCTTATTCACGTTTTTTTTATGCTTTTGTGAGGGAGAGAGTGAATAGTAATGAGTTTATATAGTAAAGACTGATTTTTATTGAGAAGGATTGGCTAAAATTGTGCCATGTGTCACCATTTATAAAGCAGCCACATTTTTTACTATAGCAGATACGAAAATCATAATTTTTGACTTGGTTCTTCACACAATGTGAGAAAATATTCAACAAGACAGTTGTAGGACTTGATCTTAGCTTTCCAACGATATAAAATTTACGAATATTGGAGATCATATGAAAATATTATGGCCAAAATATGAGATATTGCCGATTGACTTCGGTAAGCTATAAAGGGAGGCTGAAATTGAAAATTTTGTCTGGGACCTCCGGACGAGATTCATAAGGTGTGAAACCTATTTTTATGTTATTTTATAGAGTCTAAGATGTTATGCTTGATAATTCATTGTACCAAACATGACCGCACTGACCGGGGTGTTACAACTTAACAATGCCTCAACCTGTGAAGTGCCTCAAATAAAGAAGAATTTGAGGCATTGTGTAACGGGCCAACTTTGGGGTCACCAAGTTGAGTCCGTGCGGCACTTGTTAAAATTGCATCTAACAAGTCAGCCTAGAGTTGACCCTGCAAGGTCATGCCCATGGTTAGCCATCTCTATAATGTGCCCGAGTCACCCCCTAAAGAGGTTTTAAAGACATTGCACAAGTGGCACTAGGAAACACACATGATGTTTGAGTTGTCACCCCCCTAAAATAGAAAATAAAATAAAATAAGAAAAATACAAAAGTGCACACTAGCACCACAACACAAGCGGCCATGGGCAAGACATTGGCCCTGCATAAGCTTGGAGTGTAGGTGTGTTACATCCTCCCCCACTTAATTTGTCGACGTCCCCATCGACAGGTCTGATCTGCTCCTCCTCTGCTCTTCATCTCGGTGCTGACAGGCTTGAAAATCTTCACTCTTCTGCTTGGGTTGTTGCAGGTCTTCGGCTCTCTCGTCTTGGCGCTGAAGGTATTTAAAGTCTTTAAACTTTTGCTTAAAGTGCTGCAGGTCTTCGGCTCTCTCCCAACTAGTCTCTTTATCTCTCAGGTCTCTCCACTTCACTAGGAACTCCTTTCCATGTCGCTGGTCCCCGGTCACCTCCCTCTCTGCCAAAATCTCTTCAACTTCCCTCGTGGCTTTCTTCCTTGTTGGTCCTTCAATCTCCGATCTTTGTGGTTGGTTACTGGTTTCATCACTGCTATCTGCATGAAAAGGTCTCAGCCTACTGACATGAAAAACTGGATGCATCTTCATCCATGCTGGAGTCTCGACTTTGTAGGAAGCCTTTCCCACATTCTTAAGAATGGTAACATGTCCTTCATACTTCCTCACCAGTCTATTGTCTTTGTTCCCTCTGAACCGTATTTGCTCTAGATTTAACTTGATTAACACCAAATCTTCGGGTTGGAATTCTAGGGGTCTCATTTGCTGATCTTCCCACTTCTTCATCCTCACGGAGGCTTTCTCCAAGTATGCTCGTGCAATCTCTGCATTGGTTCTTCATTCTTTCGTGAAGTTGAAAGCTCTTGGACTCTTCCCTATATATTATGTCACTGTGTGTGGGAGTAGAGGTTATTAACCCATCAAAATTTTAAAATGAGTTTTATTGGTGGTGGAGCTCTTCTGAGAGTTGAAGCAAAATTGGGCAACATCAAGTAATTGTGCCCAATTCCTTTGGTTGGCACTAACAAAGTGGCGTAAGTACTCTTCTAGCATCCCGTTGAATCTCTATGTTTGTCCATCAATCTCAGGGTGGTAACTTGTTGACATGTTCAGTTGGGAACCAAGTAGGTTGAAAAGTTCAGACCAGAAGGTCCCTGTAAATCTTTGGTCCCGATCACTCATAATTTGTCTAGGCACGCCCCAATACTTCACCACGTGTTTGAAAAATAATCTCGCAGTTTCTTCCGCCTTGCAGTACTTAGGTGCTGGTATGAATGTCACATATTTGGAGAACCTATCAACAATTACCAAAATGTTGGTTAATTCACCAATTTTTGGGAGGTTGGTTATGAAGTCAAGAGAGACGCTCTCTCATGGCCTATTTGGGACACTCAATGGTTCCAATAACCCAGAGGTCTTCAACTTCTCTACTTTGTCCTGCTGGCAAATAAGGCAAGTCTTAGTGTACTCCATCACATCATCCCGTATTTATGGCCAATAGTGTCCCTGTTTCAATAATGCACGAGTCCTCTACCAACCTGGGTGGCCGACCCATAATATATCATGACATTCTTTCATAAGAATCCTCCGTAGATTTTATATTTTGGGAACATATAGATGATTTCCTCTTGTCCACAAAATTCCATCTTCGAACCAGAAACAATGAGCCTTCCCCTCACTGACTAACTTCAGAAGTGCTTTAGAGACATGGTCTTTTTCTAAGTTATTTCGGATGAGTTCTCTGATTGGTGTAGAGACGGTGCTGAAGGATATGTTGTCCAACGCCTTTAAGTTTACAAGTGCAGACTTCCGACTCAAAGCGTCTGCCACATGATTCAGACATCCTGCTTTATGCTCGAAATGGAAGTCAAATTCAGCCAAGAACTCCTGCCATCAAGCCTGTTTCGGAGTAAGCTTCGGTTGGGTGAGAAAATAGCTGACTGCGGAGTTATCTATTTTCACCACAAATCTCGACCCAATGAGGTAGTGTCTCCACACCCGCAAACAATGTATCACCGTCAATAGCTCATCCTCATGTGCCGTATATCATCGCTCTGCTTCGAAAAGCTTACGACTCTCATAGGCGATAGGATGCCCTCCTATAGTAACACTCCTCCAAGTGAAAAGTCGGAAGCATCCATCTGAACTTCAAATGGTTTGGTAATATCTGGGAGTATGAGTATTGGGTCCTCTACCATCGCTTCCTTTATGCTCTCAAAGGCTTCTCTGCAGGCATCGGTCCATTCATATGTTACCTCCTTCTTCAATAGTTCCATCAGAGGCATTGCCTTCTTGGAGTATCCCATTACGAATCTCCTATAATAGTTGGTAAGCCCAAGGAAGGACCGTAATTCCCTGACATTGGTTGGGGTGCTCCACCCGTGAATTGCTCGTACTTTCTCCATGTCCATTTGAATATGACCTTGCTCTATAATGTAGCTTATGAATCTGATCCGTTCTTGGGAGAATGAGCATTTCTCCGTCTTCACAAAGAGTCTATTATCCTTCAGTTTCTGGAATACCAGGGCAAGATGTCTTTTGTGTTCTTCCAAGGTGGTGTTATAGACTACAATGTCATCCAGGTAAACCACCCAATTTGTCAAGGTATTCATGGAAGACTTCATTCATCAATATGCAAAATGTGGCAGTGGCATTAGTCAGCCCAAACGGCATCACCAGGAACTCAAATGCTTCATAACGAGAAACAAAAGTCGTCTTCGGTTCATCCCCTTCGGCGATTCTTACTTGGTAATATCCTGAATGCAAGTCCAGCTTCGTAAAGTACTTTGCCCCACTCAACTGGTCAAACAAATCAGCTATAAGGGGAATGAGGTAGGTTTTCTCACTGTCAACTTGTTCAGAGCCCTGTAGTTGATGCACAACCTCAAACTTCCATCTTGTTTCTTCTGAAATAACACGGGGGCTCCAAATAGGGCATTCGAAGGTCTGATGAAGCTTGCCTCCAACAATTCATCTAGTTGCTTACGAAGTTCAGCTAATTCTGGTGGAGCCATTCGGTAGGGTGCTCTTCCCGGGGGTTTTGCTGAATGAACTAATTCAATTTGGTGATCAATGGACCTTCTCAGAGGTAATGGCCTGGGAAGCTGGTTAGACATCACTTCTGTAAATTCTTTTAATACCTTTTTGATCTCAGGTGCAAGGGTTTCCTTTCTCCCTTCTCCCATTGACGTAGGGATGGCAATGAATGTTGGTTCCCACCTTTTGATCCCATTCTTAAATTGAATTATGGATAAAAGTTTCCTCTCCATGGGCGGTTTCACCTTTGCTGGCACTACTACAGGTTTCTCCCCCATAATCAACAAACTCCCCGCAACTCGGACAGTGATGGCCCATTTTTTGAGAAAGAATTCCATTCCTAGAACAATATCGAAGTCATCCATTTGGACCGCTACAAGGTCTGTTTGACCTTCCCACATGTCGATCTTCATTTTCACTTGTCTCGCTAACCCACTCGTGGGTAGCGCTTATGAATTGACCTCCTTCATACGGCCAGCGTCTTGCTCCTACTTGAGCCTCAGACGCTTCGCTTCAGCAGTAGAAATAAAGTTATGGGTGGCCCCTGTGTCCACCATAACACGTTTTGCCGCAACCCCATTAACCAACGTATCAACAAACATAAGGCCTTTTCTCGAGACCCTCTGAGTTTCTGGTTGTTTATTTTGTGCGTTAAGCATCCTCAATGCCACCATTCGACCATATTCTTCCATTTTCTGGGTTTTTCTCGGCCATATGTCGGTGTCCTTCCTCTTCTTCCTGTGCTAAAAGGGCCGTCATTCTAGATTTCTTAGGGCACTCCATAGCTCGATGTGGCCCTCACAAATCCAACAAGTAAAGGGCTTTTTCCTATTTAGATGACCATTCTGAGGCACAACCATTTAAAGTTTAAGGAACTTGACTCCCCTATCTTGTCCGCTCCCCCACTTTTATCATTGCTCCAATTCCTGGCCTTCTTGTTCACATTATCATTATTAATGGGTGTCGGTAAAGATCTCTTTGACGGAGGTCCCTCGAGGGAGTAATCTGTTAGTTGCTCCGCAGCAGCCTGTGCAGAAAGCAAGTCTTTTACCTGTTGCCTTTTGTAACTCAGTTCTAGCCCAAGGCTTCAACCCCTCTATAAAATAGAAGAGTCTGTCTTGCTCGGACATGTCTCGAATATCCAGTATCAATCCTGAGAACTTCCTCACATATTCTCGGATGGTGCATGTATGCTTCAGTTCTCGTAATTGTCGTCGAGCCATATAAGCCACATTTCCTAGTAGGAATTGGGTTTTTAGCTCACACCTTAAATCATCCTAATTGTCGATGGCTTACCGACCTTTTTCGATTTCTATATGTTTTTCCCTCCACCATGACTTTGCATCTCCAGATAAATACATCAAGGTTATTGAGATCTTATCCTCTTCCTCTTATACTCGTGAAGCTTTGAAGTACTACTCCATATCAAAAAGGAAATTTTTGAGGGGTTGTGCATCTCTAACACCTTCATACACTCTAGGCTCCGGGACTTTGGACCTCTTCTGCTCTATGTTTTGAGTAGTTGTGGGCAAGTTTGAGATAGCGAGGGTGGTGAGATTCACCCTTATGCTCAACTCGGCCAACTACACTTTCAAGGAATTCACGGCATCCTGCCAATCATTGGCATGTCCCCCCTCTCGTGGGGCACTGGTGCTAGCACCCGTTGCTTAAGTCTCTAAGGTACTTACCCTGGTGGTTAGGGTCTCAAGTACCTTGATAGTTTACCTGAAGGTTTCGATATCTGAAGTTTTGTTCGTAAGTGTTGTGATGTAGCCATCAATATCAACTAGTTTTTTCTCGATAACATACAAGCGTATTTTTATAGAGGGCTTCGTAGCGATTTTACAATGCAATCTTGAACCATGATCTGATACCAACTGTCACGGGCAAAACTTTGGGGTCACCAAGTTGAGTCCGTGCGGCACTTGTTAACATTGCGTCTAACAAGTCAGCCTAGAGTTGACCCTGCAAGGTCGTGCCCTTGGTTAGCCATCTCTATAATGTGAGCATTATTAGGTAACAAAGTTGAGCATACATCTATAAGCACACATCGACATGGCACAAGTCAAGGAAACATATATTAGGCATATTACATACACAATCAAGCATCACACTTGGGCAAGACAATTGGAAATCAAAGGAAACATGTTTCATTAAGCAAGCCAACTAAGGGTGAGGGCATACACAGCTTATGCCCCTAGTATGATGGTGGCCAAGGCCCTTATAAGGTGCCAGAGTCACCCCCCATAAAGAGGTTTTAAAGATATTGCACAAGTGGCACTAGGAAACACACATGATGTTTGCGTTGTCACCCCCTAAAATAGAAAATAAAATAATAAGAAAAATACAAAAGTGCACACTAGCACCACAACACAAGCGGCCATGGGTAAGACATTGGCCCTGGACAAGCTTAGAGTGTAGGTGTGTTACACACTACACCATTTTTTATGTGTCGTGCTTTTTTTTTAAGATTTAACGTAACTGATCATTTATTTTTTTTCCAGATGGGTCTCAGACAACGCAAAAGACCTACTTCATCCACTGACAGTGTGGCAGGTTCCACCTCTAAGCCACCTGCTCATGCCGCTGACCCAACCCGCACAATAAGATGATCTCAGGGTGATACAAGGGATTTGGAGTTGGCGCATCACGTGAAAGCCCACAGATGGATATCGATTCGCATATCCGATGATGGAGAGAAATAGTCGGGCGTCATAATTCACCAATGCAATTGAGACTATTACGTGGTGTAACGCTCTCTAACAATACACGTGTTGGACGAAGATACCAGAATAGACGTGCCACGACTTGTTCGCGGTCTTGCTAGTATGTATAATTTTAAACTTCAATTTTAATTTTAATTTTTTAATAAAGCCGTTAACTATTTTTTTTTATGTATGAGTGGTTCGACGTTGACTTGACCGCTCCGTATGTGGTCAAGTGAGTCAATCACTGTTGGGATTTATGCCATAGAACTTCATGTATTGTAAACAGATTATTGAAATAAAAGATGCATTATTCATTTATCAAAATTATTTGATTTAAATCCTATATTATAAATTGTCTTGCTTACCCTTGATTACTCATGTGCTTTCAAAACTTAGTGTATGAGTGTCATACACATGAGGATTTAATTCTGAAGTTAATAATCTAAAATAGTCCATAGCGAGCAAGCAAATCAGGTACATTGTTTGTGGTTTATCTATAGCTACAGTCCATTCTATACTTGTATAACGATTTTGATCCGGGATCGTTCATGTGGTGACTTAAGAATGGATGCACCTTGTATGAAGTGATCATATAGGATTTTACCCAGATAGAAATGAATATCTTATAATATCCGTTAAACATAGAAATTCATTTTATCTACTAGATGGTCATATATGGATTGATCTTAATCTTTAGTGTACTACGAACTCCTGAATGGCAGGCTATGTCCTTGATTTACTAAGGTGAGGTTGATGTAGTAGTCCCGGTCAATAACTACGTATTTTGGAGATATGGTTTGGTGTGTAACTGAGAACGTTTTACATAGACATGAAGTTCACTCATTCTTACGAGAAGTAGAAGAGAATCTTTCTTAACGGTTGATTCGGTACTTGAACGATTAGAGCGCTCAAGTCTTTCTATTGCGAATAGAAAGATTTATATTCATAACAGTTATGAATAAATTGGTCACTAGAAAATCAATGGTACTTAAGGTAAAAATAATTATAGGGGTATATCAGACTTTATGACCCAGCTCTAATTAAGAGATACCCTTGAAGGGCTAATCCGTATGTAATGACTATATCGATGGACACCGAAGTTGTTCAGCTTATATTTTCCATCTACGGCAACGAGAGTGCAACTTTGAGTTTTTAGTGGAATAATACGAAGTTAATAATTCAGAATATTTAATTAAATAGTTTAATTAATATACCAGGATTATTGGAGCTCGGAATTGTATGTCCATTTGGTCATCGTGCTAGCTCGATTAACTGAACAAATCTAATATAATTGTATTGTCTAATTATATGCTCACATATTATTTATATATTATTAATGAGATTAATAATATAATTGATCACAAATGAAAACTATATTAAATTAGTTTAATATAATATTTTATAGAATTGATTGATTATGCGATAATCAAATTATAATTATGAGATAATTATTACATCATTTTGATAATGTTAGATTATGAGATAATCAAGTAATAGTTATGAGATAATTATTACATCATAATTATGATAATTATATCATTATAAAGATAATGGTATATGCATTATCATGGAGACAAGTCCATATGGCTTGCTATAATCTCCAACATTTTATGTCTAATTAGGTATGACCTAATTACCTAACCTTTGACTACTTAACATGTATTTGCTTGACATTTCACTTAATTGTGTTTGCCATTATAATAGAATGGCATGTGTTAATTATTGATAAGGTTTTGTTGGCTTTGGAAATGAATATAATCTCTACCATTTCCACTCAAGGGTTGAGAGAGGTGGTCTACCATTCTTTCAAGAGTTGTGAGAAAGTTAGAGAGAAAAAAAAATCCAGAATTTTATTTTTCATCAAGAGTTGAGACAAAAGAAAATTTTTCTCAAGTGTTGAGAATGGAAAGAATAAGAGTGAGTTAGATCTTCATCTTCTTCATTCACTATTTCTAAAAGCCAAAATATTATGTGACAACATACTACTCTAAAGAGTTTAGAGATTATATTTTTTGAGTGAAGCTCACACTTCGGTTTGTTGGTTTCGAGACATAGTTCTGAAGATCTGGTGGTGGATCCTGTTGGGGTTTTGGTGCGGGCGCAGCAGAAGCTCGCGGTTCGGGTGAAATCGTAATTTCAAAATTTTTTTAAATTACCAAATAAGTTATTCAATATCCAATATGAATAATTTATTCATATTTCACCTAAACATATTTATTCGATATCAAATAACGACATAAATAGCTATGGAACATCGTGAAACTTTTACGAAAACGTTTTCCGTAAAATGGCATAAAACGCATTTTTGTCCGAACCGACCAACCAACACACATAGGGGCTGCCCAGGCAAGATCCAATGGTGCTTGGGCAGTTTATGGGCTGCCCAAACAGTGGCCAATTCACTGTTTGGGCAGCAGACACCCGATAAGCCCGATACTCACCCGGTAACGTCGTTTTTCAACGTTTTCGCATATTTCAACTCCGAAATAATTTCCGGCAATTGTTCCAATGCCCAATGCCCAAAACACATCCAATACATTTATACAACATACTTTTCATCACCAAAAATACAGAATTTTCAGATCTGATTTGTATAACCAAAATATCATTTTTCATGCTTTAAAACCAATTTTCTCAACATTAATCATATCAACATTAACACTAACCAAAGCCACCACCTATGAAGAACTCAAGAACAAATCTAGGAGTTACAAGAGTGGTCATAACACTCTAGAATGGCCATAACACTCTAGAATGGCAACAAGTCATCGAATGACAAAATTGAATCAATATTACACTAATATCATCCAATCCAACTTCACACATGCATCTAGCCTCCAAATCCATCCTCCAAATCAAAAAGCCCCAAAATATAAGAAATGAAGAAACCCTAAAACTATTCTAGATATTCAAGAACAAGAAACAAACTTTCTAAGTTTAAGATAATTAAATATTACCTCCAAATCTTGTAATTTCCTTAAACTTTTTCTTGAATTTCTTCACATTCTTCCCTTGTTTCTTCAAGAAAATTTTAAGAGCTTTTTATGGAGATGGGTTCGACCATGGAGTCTTAAAAATGAAGAAAACAAAAATTTTCAACTTTAAATACAAGGGTAAACCGACTTAGGGAAGTAAAGAAGGATAATTTGGTCATTTTTTAATCTAATTAAATAATAATAACCTTTAAGTTAACAAATCCAATTTGTAAACTTTAATTTTAATAAAACCATGCCACCTGTAACCAATAATAATCAATCATATTGCATAACAATTATGTAATATTGAAATAATTTAATTATATAGATATTTAACATTTAAACATCTAAATAATTAATTAATGCGATTATTATTATATATGTATTTTTATTTACATTAAGTAACAAATACATATATTAATGGCATGTGTCAAAATCTCATTTGAAAAATAATTAATATGTATAAAATCAAATTTTGTATCAAATACAAATACACATTAATTATCAATTGACCGAAATGCCTATAATGCTTGTATTTTCATTTAACCGTTTAAACGACTCGAATTAACTGATTTAATCCGGTGAAGTATTACAGAAAATCTATATTATGCATAACGTGTTGTCCAAGTTCTCAACGAGTACACTTCATATTGTGGGACTCTCTAAGTTTAGGTTTATCCATAACGAAATCCAATTTCGTGTCCATAATTCACCCACTCGTAAATTATGACGACCACATATAATCTCGCTAAACTATGCAAGTCGAGGTCATTGCATACGTATAATTCCTTCGTCACAGGCTATCCATATTATACCCGAGATATAGATAAGAACGTCAATTCCTTATGGTATAATATAGTTGACTTTAAAATTTACGATCTCTAAATAACACTCGGAACTCGCTTCCGAAGTTATACCACGGCCATGGATTTACTAGATCGCAAACACGTGTAGGATACAAATGCCCTGTACACAGGACTAACAGATTCTATCTTGATACGCACTGGATATCATGAGCATCAGTCCACACCCAACGAACATGCAGATGTCTGATCTAAATAGACCGGTGACGTGACTGTCATCAAAGTATGGAGGATAACTCATCTATCCACTATGGTATCTCAAGTCTAAAGACCACTATGCTCGCTCAACTCGAGAAGATTCCTATTGACGTTGGTGTACCATATATTATGAAATCTTCAGTGAGTCGTTCAGTGTTTATCAAATAAACACCTACATGTCTATACGAGTCTCCTGAGACTCATTGTTCATTGGGATAAACCATCGGACCAAGTCACGATATACGACATATACTGGTCTCAGTGGATTTTACTAACTGACCCGTGTTAGTAAATCTTGACCAGGAACTTTATTTATGGATATACAACTTTTAGTGACGCTTCCCAATATCAATTACAAACTACGTTGTAACTGCGCACTACATTGTTAATCCTAGGGTCTTTGTCTAATATACACGTATCAATAAATCAGATTTAGTTTAAATCTTATCAAAAGTAGATATCTAATATTAATTAGATCGAATATGTATTTAAAAGACAAGAAATGCTACCATTAAATAACTAATATTATGGAAAAAAGAATTGTTCTTATTTATGAATTGGGCATAAATACGATCTGGATTGGCACTCCGAGCACCAACCCTAACAATTTCTCCCACTTACTCTAGTGCCAATCCACGATATCATATACACATCTAAATGTGTATCACATACTCATGGCCCTCAAGAGCTCACCTAGCACTCAAATGGTAGGCAAAAATAAGTAAGCCCGCAATAACACATATTGAGTTTTTCCAACAGACCCAATCGTTTCCCTTAACCATCATCATTCATATTTTGTAGAACGCAAGTTCTACATCAATATGACTTAGTTGCAATATCAATATTGTGCTATAGCTATAAAGTTGTCTATGTATTTAGAGATCAAATCCAAAAAACTATGTAGATAACTGCAAGCACAACACTAATATCAAAACTTTTAACCTATAAGGTCACTATGCAACTTCATAAGTCAATACTGTTGGAGTTTGCTAAGGTCCCAAAGATCAATAAACAAGCATGAACATGTGTGAATACAATCGAGAAAGTCGCGGAATACTCACATCGATCGGTTGAGCGACGCGGGAGGCAACAAAATTTCTCTTTCTGCTCGGCAGTGGACTGCACAGCTCACTATTTTTGGCCTCCATGGATTCGGCTTCAAGCTTCAAGAATCAAGCTCCAAGCTTCGTGATTTGATTCCCGGCTCATGGGTGGACTTCCCTATCACCTTCGCATGTCTCTCGGAGTGGTAGCTCTCTTGATTTTGCCACAAAATCAAGCACTTTTGCTTCCCATTTTCTTCAAGTCACTCGGCAGTGGCTGTTTCTATAACAGAAGAAAAACCAGCCCCAAAGGCGTGAGAGAAGAGAGAAATTGGAGAG
>SKCR01001840.1:0-148143 GCA_019454045.1 Zanthoxylum bungeanum | reverse complement strand
CGGGACACAACTCCACGTACCGCTTGAGTAAATGGCACTCTCTTTTTGTTTTGTGTTGCTTTGGTTTATTTACTTTTCATCATTTGAATTTTGCATGTTGCTTATGTATGCATGATTCAATCGAGCGCATGGGCTTAGTAAGTGGAATGAAAGATCCCATATGGGGAGGGGTTAAAGCCCTTTACCACGATGCTTTGCCGCGCCGGTTGATGTGTGTTCGGTTGAATGCAAGATACGTTCAATCGGGCATACTAAGTTTGACATTATTGCGTTTAATTCTCTGTATGCATGACTCAATCGAGCGCATGGGCTTTGTAAGTGGAATGAAAGATCCCCTATGGGGAGGGGTTAAAGCATGTTACCACGATGCTATGCCGTGCCGGTTGATGTGTGTTCGGTTGAATGCAAGATACGTTCAATCGGACACATCAAGTTTGATGTTATCGCTTTTAATTCTTGACATGCATGATTCAATCGAGCGCATGAGCTTAGTAAGTGGAATGAAAGATCCCCTATGGGGAGGGGTTAAAGCCCTTACCACGATGCTTTGCCGCGCCGGTTGATATGTGTGTTTGGTTGGATGTAAGATGTGTTCAATCGGGCATACTTGGTTTGATATGATTGTCTTTATGTTTGCATGCATGATGTGATCGAGCGCATGGGCTTAGCAAGTGGAATGAAAGATCCCCTAGGGGGGGAGGTGTTAAAGCCATTTAGCATGATGCTTTGCCGCGCCTCGCATTGTACTATTCACCATTTATGTATTGCGTCCCATTTCATGCATCAGGTCTGTTCTCGTTCGAACGCGTTTACGAACGCAACTCGAACGCGTAAGCATTTTGCCTTATCATGCATCAGGTCCCATTTCTGTTCGAACGCCATACGAACGCGAGTATTCTGTTTCATTTCTTTTCGAACGCGTTCACAAACGCCATACGAACGTGAGCATTCTGTTTCATTTCCGTTCGAATGCGTTTACGAACGCTACTCTAATGAGAACCTTCTGTTTACCGTTCAAACGCGTATACGAACGCTGCACGAACGCCCACGGTAAACAGATCCTCTTGCATCACATTACGACATGTCTATCTTAGCACATAATTACCCCTTTTTACGTTATGCATTGTATTACCTCTCTAGTTGTCTATTTCTGTTATGCGCTTAAATATATTTTCTTAATATGCATGCTAGTAAGAATGCTATTTGTTTGTGCTTCTGTGTCCACCAATGCGTTCATTAACTTGTATGCTTGCCGTATGATATCCTTATGTATGCAAATTGAGACATAGATTACATGCAAATAGGCTGTATGCAAATTCGAATATGTGTTACATATAAATTTAGATGAACTTGTTGATGTATGTATGTGGATTTAGAAGCATGATATTCTTAGAAATAAGTGTTACTTAAGCCTGATTAAATTATTATATAAATCCTTTCATTACAAGTGGCATAAGTAAGGGACCATTCTGAACCCAACGGTTTGAGGTCTTCCCTTGCGAGGGGTGAGTGCGGCCTTAAATCTCATTTTCCCGGTTCACACACCGGGTGGCAACTCCATTATTCTCTGGTTAGTCCCCCGTGACTACTTCGTACTCCCGACCGGGCCGCGAACCCGGGACAGCATGCGTCGCCCAGTTTCTATGTTCCCACAGTCTGGCGACTCCACTGGGGATAGAGAATCGGCCCCGAAATATTGTCTTGTGATGTTTGGATTTATGTTTTAATTGACCGTGTCTATAGTGGATAAAGTGAGGGTTTAATCAATGGCATTTTGAGGCTAGGTAATGGTTTGGTGTATTCCTTCATTCACTACCTTTCTAGAAGTAAAAGCTGTGAAGGCACCTAGATAGCCATCTACTCGTAGCCTATTGTGATGGACTAATTTGGAGGACTCGTTGTTTATTCCTGACACCAAGCGATAAGAGCCTAAGAGGCTTGGGTATTTAAGTGAGCCTCGCTCCACCTTCCCTCTGGGGAATCTACAACGGGAAATCCATTTGACAGTCCGTCACACACCATAGCTCATTGGCACGTACCTTAGTGTATAAAAAAGGGTGCGCTCACTTGGTTGCTCGAACCCTTGAGTGGGGAGACCTAGTTGTGGGCCATCCTTCGCCGGTGAGAGCCTTTGTCTATACTCTTGCTAACCCACCCATAGACCGGGTTGGCTAAAGTAACAATTATTTCCTTGAATATGTGCTTGTGGACCATCCTCATTTGGATGCAGTTGGACTATTGTCATAAATGCGGGCTTGCTGGGCCATTTAAACTGGGGCAAGTTCGCACCTTATGACTATTAGGCCAAAAGCTTCTGAAATGTTGATAGACCATTATGTAGAAATTATTATGTCATGTTTGCATCATCTTTCTTCTATGCTTGTGTTTGGGAACATCGTCGTTTGAATCCATTTGGACCATTTGTCATGGGATATGGGCTTGTTGGGCCATTTAAACTGGGACAAGAACGTATTTCATGACTATTGGGCCAAAGGCTTCTAAGTGATTGATGGGCCACTTTGTGATTGTGTTCGGAACGTTACCATTTGGGTTTAGTCGGGCACTTTGTCATGAGATGTGAACTCATTGGGCCATTTAAACTGGGATGGGTTCACTCATATGACAATTAGCCCGAAAGATTCTAAAATGATAACGGGCCGATTTGTTTGAGAGTTTTAATTGATTGAGTATGTTATATATGTTACATGCATCTCATGCACATCATACATACATATATCATGTTAACACCATTTATGTCTCAAAAAGACATCATAGATACCGTTTGGGTTAGAGAAGGGACAAGACTCACTAAAAGAACAAGTATGAGTGAATCCGATAATGAGGTGTCCCGTATGGATCAGTTAGAGAACGGTCTCGCCAAGGTCACTAAAAGTTGCAAGATTTGACTACTGCTATGGCTGGTATAGCTGGGTCTCGTGCCGGGGTTAATTCTAGGGATGTGAGGCAAGAGGAATCTCCGAACAGATTGGGGGATGATACCCCCGCTTTTGATGATGATATGGCAGAGTATGCAGCAGGCAGAGTATCTAGGTCTCAGACAGAGTTACAGAAACTTCGGGATCAGGTTGAGTCGGTTACCCGCAAGATAGGGGTAAGAATGAGGATCTGCTGGATTATGACACACTGACTTTCGAAGAACAGTTGCCAGCACAGTTCAAGATGCCTGATATGGCTAAGTTTAACGGGAATAGGGATCCAAGGGTGCATCTCCGACAGTTTGTATCAGTCATGAGTTCAGTTGGCCTGTCTCAGCGCCAAGTCAGAAAATGTTTGGAATGTCGCTCGAGGGAGCTCCTGTGGTGTGGTACCACAGTTTGGAGAAGAAAGTGAAGGAAGATTGGAGGGAGTTGGCTGATGCTTTCCTGAAGCAGTATGTCACTGACCTAGAGATTGATCTGTCACTCCGTGATCTATAGAATGTTAAGCAGAAAGCGGAAGAGAGTTTTAAGGAGTATGTGGACCGGTGGAGGGGTCAGTTATTGAAAATGCAGACTAGGCCCTCGGAGAAGGACCAGATTAAAATGATCATCAAGGGCACCAAACCCTCCATCTACAGCAAGTTGAGGAGGATGACCTCCATGATTGCTGATTTTCGACAGTTGAGGGAAACTGTCATGGATATTGAGGAAGAAGAGGCTGAGAATAGAAAATTCTATGGTCTGAACAGGAGGCCCATTGGGGGAACATCGGGAGCAAAGCCCGTTTCTGCTGAGATTGCCGCTATCCGGAACAGGCAGTTTTCCAACTTGGGAAGGCCCCTGTCCAAGGTGCTAGAGAAACTGAAGAGGCAAGGGCTCTTAAAACCCTTGGAAGCCAAACCATTACCCAATCCCCTACCATCACATTATAACCTAAGCCTTTACTGTCACTTTCACCAACAAAAGGGCCATGACACTGACAATTGCGCCCGACTCCGACCTGATAGACTCCAAGAAAATACCTGACCCAGAAACAGAACAGCCTGACACACAGAAGAAACCCCCTTACCCAATTACCGCGCCGTACCACCACCAGCCTATATGATCAATTATGGCCTCCCAGCAGACCTTGTCCTAAAATCCTTCCAGCCTCAAGCCTTTTGCCTTGGAATCTGGGATAGTACTAGTGAAGATGAGACAGAGCAGGGGAAAATCTTTTGGCTTGATTTCTCTAGCAGTGATGAAGAAGAAGTAAGGGGAATGACGCGTAGCGGTCGCTTTTACAACGATATGGCAGAAAAAGGGTAAGGAAGTTTTGACAGATGGTAGGGAAGTGGTTGAGACTGCAGAAAATACTGAGGGGGATATAGTGTTGAAGCAATTGAGGAAGACTAGAGCACAAGTGAGTATCTGGGAATTGTTATGTGCTTCTCAGAGCATAGGCAGGCCATGATTGAGGCCTTGAGCAAAATTGTGGTACCGGAAGACGCCAACCCTGCAATGTTTGTTGGGTCAGTTCAGAAAGAAGCTTTGCAGATATCTTTTTCTGAGGATGAACTCCCGCCGGAAGGGAGAAATCATAATAGGCCTCTATTTATCAGGGCCGAAGTGAGGGGCAAGAAAACTTCATGTGTGATGGTGGATGACGGTTCGTCCATCAATGTGTGCCCATTGAAAATTCTGGCAAGATTGGGTATGAAAGCAACAGACTTGGACCCCTCCAGTATGACTATTAAGGCTTATGATGACAGAGTAAAAGGGGAGTTGAGGGTACCTTTGTGGCTATGGTCAAGGTAGGCCCTATTGAAGATGAAGTCGAGTTTACAGTGCTGGACATCCCAGCCACTTTTGCCTTATTGTTGGGAAGGCCTTGGTTTCACAAACTTGGGGGCGTGCCTTCCACTTTGCATCAGATGATCAAGTTCCCGTATGAGGGAGAAGTTGTTACTATCCGGGCTGAGGTAGATAATGCCGTGGCTGCCTTGGAGATACAACCTTTCACAAGGTTTCAGGTGTCAGCTGCTTTTGAGGAATGGGTGGATCCTAGGGTGGCTAGGATCATGAGAAAAATGAATTTTGAACCGGGTGAAGGTTCAAAGTTGCCAGATTTCAGAGGACAGACCACTCGGAAAGGTTTGGGGTATAAGTCTGATGAAGAAAAGCCAAAGGTCAAGAAAAAGGGCCTGAAACTGATGGAATGTTTTGTGAGAGCTTCAGGATATCAAGGGGAGCCAGAACCTGTGGAAGTTAATGGGATTGTGGTACCTGGATTTGAGATCTTCCAGGATTTGTTAGGTGAGAAACCGCTGATTAAAGAAGCTGTGGAAGCGGAGAATTGGGAAGAAGAGTTGATGAAGTTGGAGAGCCTGACTCTGGAAGAGGATGAAAAGCTTGAGGAAGACCTGATTGCAGAGGAAGAAGTGTCTATAGATGATGAAGACATTTACCTTCCTGATTTGTTTGAATGTACTTCCACATTATCCAATAATAAAGACATTTCTTTTGTTACTTGTCTGAGTCATTTCCATTTACTCTGCACGAATCAAGCATATTTGATATCAGTTCGGCCAAAACTACTGCATTTAACTTGGGTACGCTTGAGAACCCCAAGGAAATTCTGATTGCAAGTGAAGTTACCTCTGAAGAGAGGGCAAAACTAGAAGAAGTGTTGGTCAGATACACCAAAGTATTTGCTTGGTCCTATGAGGACATGCCTGGAGTAGACAGAAACATTGCCCATCACACAATACCAACTTATCCGAATATGAGGCCAGTAAAACAGAAACTCCGACGGATGAGACCAGAATGGGCTGAGAAAGTCAGAGAGGAAGTTAAGAAACAGATAGATGTGGGGTTCCTGGAAGTAGTAAAATATCCAGAGTGGTTGGCTAATATAGTGCCGGTACCAAAGAAAGATGGGAAGGTCAGAATGTGTGTAGACTACAGAGATCTCAACAAGGCTTGTCCGAAAGATGATTTTCCTCTACCGCATATAGATGTTCTGGTTGATAGTGCGGCTTTATCTGCTATGTATTCATTTGCAGATGGATTTTCAGGTTACAATCAGGTTCTCATGGCTGAGGAAGATAAACACAAGACTGCATTTGTTACCGAGTGGGGTACTTATTGTTACAAGGTTATGCCGTTTGGACTTAAGAATGCGGGAGCTACTTATCAGCGGATGGCCACTACACTTTTCCATGACTTGATGCACAAAGAGATTGAGGTGTATGTGGATGACATGATGGTAAAATCAGAGACGAGAGTTGGGCATATTGAAGCACTGGAAAAGTTCCTTCAGAGAGTTGACAGATATAACCTGCGGCTTAATCCCAAGAAATGTGTGTTTGGGGTGACATCAGGAAAATTGCTTGGTCATACAGTAGGAATGGGCGAAATAGAGGTAGACTCCGAGAAGATCAAGGCAATCACAGAAATGCATGTACCAAAGACAGAAAAAGAAGTCAGAGCATTCTTGGGAAAGATTCAGTACATCAGTCGGTTCATTGCCAAGTTGACATCAGTATGTGAGCCTATCTTCAAACTGTTGAGAAAAGATCAGCCAGTGAGATGGAATGAACAGTGTCAGACAGCCTTCGATAAGATCATAGAGTACTTGGTAAAGGCTCCTGTATTGAAACCTCCGAGACCGGGCAGACCTTTGGTATTGTATTTGGCTATAGAATCAGAAGCACTAGGGGCAATGATGGTACAGGCAGATAAGACAGGGGTAGAACATGCAGTTTACTATCTGAGTAAGAAGATGCTCCCGTATGAGGCTCGGTATCAAGAAGTTGAGAAGATCTGTCTTGCAGTGGTATGGGCTTCCAGAAAATTGCGGCATTATTTCCAGTCATACAAGATCCAGATAGTGGCCAAGGAAAATCCTCTGAAATTTCTTCATTCGGTGCCTTCGCTAGTGGGAAAGTTGGGCAGATGGTTGGTATTGCTGACAGAGTTTGACATTGAATATCTCACCTCCAAAGTGATCAAAAGGCGAGCAGTAGCAGAGTTTCTGGCAATGCAACCTGTTGAGGGGGATCAGTATAAGTTTGAATTTCCAGATGAAGAGGTCCAAGCAATAACAGTTCAGAGATGGAAGATGTATTTCGACGGAGCAGTGAATTACAAGGGAGCTGGAATTGGAATCGTGATAGTGACCCCCGAAGGGGAGACTTTGCCTTTGGCCAAGAGGTTGACATTCAGAGTGACTAATAACATGGCCGAGTATGAAGTATGTGCTTTTGGTTTGACAGCATTGATAGCCTTGAAGGCCGGGAGTGTGGAAGTCTACGGAGATTCTATGTTGGTAGTCAAACAGATGCGAGAAGAATGGGAATTGAAAGAAGAACGGTTGAAACCTTACCTTTTTCACCTCAGAAAGTTGGCACAGGTTATCCCCGAGTGTAAGTTTCAGCATTTACCGAGAGAAGAGAATCAGATGGAAGATGCATCGGCTACACTTGCAGCAACTTGGGAAAATCCAGAAAAGTTAGTGATGAGACCGTTGATACTGACAACAGCGAGCAGACCTGTTTATGAGATAGAAAGAATTCTGGGAGTTGAGGTCGACGACGGTAAACCTTGGTATTATGACATTCAGAGGTATTTGGAACATGGTGAACTCCCGGAATGGGCATGCAGAAAAGACAGAATAGCCATTCAGAAGTTGGCTTCCCAGTATGTGATTTTGAAATGGGAACTGTACAAGAGGCAGGCAAACGGTATCCAGTTGAAGTGTTTGAGAAAATGCTTGCCGTATGATAATCCTTATGTATGCAAATTGAGACATAGATTACATGCAAATAGGCTGTATGCAAATTCGAATATGTGTTACATATAAATTTAGATGAACTTGTTGATGTATGTATGTGGATTTAGAAGCATGATATTTTTAGAAATAAGTGTTACTTAAGCCTGATTAAATTATTATATAAATCCTTTCATTACAAGTGGCATAAGTAAGGGACCATTCCGAACCCAACGGTTTGAGGTCTTCCCTTGCGAGGGGTGAGTGCGGCCTTAAATCTCATTTTCCCGATTCACACCGGGTGGCGACTCCATTATTCTCCGGTTTAGTCCCCCGTGACTACTCCGTACTCCCGACCGGGCCGCGAGCCCGGGACAGCATGCGTCGCCCAGTTTCTGTGTTCCCACAACATCCATGAAAAGTTTCGAATCTCAACCGATCAAAGTAAGTAATTTCCGCAACTTGTCTTTGATTTATTCACAAACAAATCATCTTAATGATCTTGTGGCATGTGTAGGACACTAATAGTATCCAATATCACTACAAGATTATTCTAAGGTCAATGTCATTCTCAGCATATTTATATATTTATCAATCTAATATGCATATGACATTACCATTAATAAGGTTGAAATGAAAATGTAGTTATTTTATAAATAAATAATAAAATATAATATACAATACATTATTCGGATTTGCGCTCCAAGCACCAACTCCAACAGTTTTGACAGTGCCATCTGGCTGTTTTTTGAACACAACTGTTGTGCTCTGAATAGGCTGAGATTCTGAATGAAATTTCTCATAGTTTTTCAACCATTCAAGAGACATCAGTTTTAACAGCTATTCTTTTTGGACTTGTCTTGGAATTCGCACAATCATTGGTATACTATCATTATCTACAAAAATCGTGAGAGCATCTAACGATGTTTGAGAAGTTGGCAGATCTAAGGCATGATTCTGAAGCCTATATACTAACTGGTGATGTAGAGTTACAACCTTAGAAGTAGCAACTTGATATGCTCCTTGGATTTGGACCTGGATCTTCAAGGCTGTGGGCAGATTTGGATTCTGCAAAGACATATTAAAGTTGGGGTAAAAGGTCAGTAAAACACTCCTCTAGTGGAGAGTTGTTAAAATTGTTTCGATTATCGCATGTTGGTAGTCTTTGAATTTAGAGTTCAATAAAGTCCTTCTGGCTGTAATAGGTAATCTTTTCCTGCCGTGGAGATTAAGGATGGTTCGAACTGCTCCCATATAAAGGTGTGTATAACCTTCTCTTTTCCAGTCGGTGATGAACTTATCTGGAATGTCCAAAGTCACATATTGCCCAGCTCTAGTAGCTTCAAGGGAACACTGGTCTAACTTGAAAGACTAAACATACTCTTTAGGTGTAAGACGCATAGTAGAGATAAGTTACGAATACTAAGAGTGACTACATTTGGTCTTTTATACATATTATAGGGGTTTACTAGATATAAAGAAGACTCATTAAGCACCTTTTGGAACATAAGAATATTGCACGAATCCCTTTTGGAACAAGAACAAGGTAAAGAAAGATTATAAGACAATCTAAAAAGATCATTAGGACTTGAAGAAGAAGATAATTGTGTTTGAGAACTCATGATGGGTTTAGACGGTTTTCTCTACTCATACTCGGATAGACACGTCATTACTCCATGATACCACCTCTCTAAACAGTAAAAACACGAAACCATTAGGGTATGTTCTTGTTCTAAAAATTCGAAATTGATTTATTGCCGGTAAATTCCAATTCTACAATATTGAGAAATGAAACTTATTTACTAAACCGATCCTAATTAATAACCAGAACCAAAACTAATTCTAGAACCAATTCAAAATAGGTTCCAGAACTGGTTTCAAATTGATATCTTAATTCGAACTAGTATAAGTATTGCAACAATAAAAGAAATTTCCCAAAACCCTAAAATTGGGAAACCCTAAAATATACGTGTTCATCATTAGTCACCTTGTAACCCTAAAATTTCTGCTCTCAATTCCTTATTCACCTCGCAACCCTAAATTTTCCAAAATCCATTTGTGTCAAAACCCTTCATCAGTCATTTGAGACTTTGAATCAGTCACGAGTGACGATTTCATCCTCAAATCTTCAATTCCTTCATCATCATCACTTTATTAGTCACGAGTGACGATTTCATCTTCAACTCTTCAACTACTTCAAAACGATTAATTTTAATTATTTAAAAAAATATATATATATATTTTGTATTTAATTGACCTTGAACTCCGTTGAGATTAGAGATTTTTTTTTTAAAAAAAAACAAAAAACTCTTATTAAATCTCGTACGGGAGATCCGGGATTTTATACTGGCTCTACTTTCTAAATCCATTTTTCTATATAAGCGAGTGAAACAATTCCCAAGAAAAAATATTGTAATTGGTAGGAACTTTTATAAGTGGTAAAATCTACAACGGATCAAATTCCGACCTACAACAGAGCTAGGAGTTGCATGCAATCCTTATTCTATCAAAGTAGAGATGCTAAGAATAATCTTCAATCATATTGATCAACTCTGCTCATTTTGAACAATTGAATTCTTAACATATGATAATAGCAATAAATTCCAAGTTCTACATTGTAAAAGAAAGAGAATGAAAATGTGAAATTTTGAAGTGTTCCCTAGAGCTTGGACTTTGGACTTTTTGGTTCCCTGGACCAAACGGGAGGAATAATTTTGTATTGAGGCAGCGGCTCTTCCTCGCTCTTGACTTCATCTTCTTCTAAAATGTCTTTAGAAAATGCATTTGGATTTGCTTTGATACAATTCTGTAAAGCCACGAATGGGCGCACACAATCTGAGCCCTGCAGAAGAAGAAAAAATCAGTATGTGAGGACTTCTCCAAAAACAATTTGGAGTTTCAATTGAATCTACACAGTTACTGATGAAAGAAATAACTACTATGCCAGCGGCATCATATTATGTATGATACAAGACCAACAAACAAAGAGGTATAAATTGGTTGAGAAAGCTCGAATCTTGTTGAGAAATCACTAATCAGTTGTGAAAAGTGCAAATGCTAAAATAGATGATTAAGAATGATAATTCTACATGCATAGAATTGATTCTAGTTGCCTTACTTTACAGGGGTCCTGATCACCTACATTCATGATAATTACCTTCTCCTCGGAAGTACTTTTCAGGAAACAGAGGAATGCCTCTGAAAACTGAACCCCACATGGGCCATTTCGCAAATCGGCTATGCAAGGGCACTCTAATGCTTTCTGAGCCTTGGCATCAAGAGACTGAAAAATGAGTTGTTCAACTTCTTAGTAGATAGTCCGAAATAGAAAGGCAGTATATCACATACAAAAAAGTCAACTAACCCCGTTCTCATCGTCACCATATGCTGCAGCTTCTGAATAAGCACGAAGTAAAGTTGTCAAATATACTAAAGAAGGAACCCATAGAAAAAGAGTAGCGGGAGCAATTTCAACAACTACAAGGAGGACAACCTTAGACAACACAACACAGCACTAAGTAGCATTAAAATGAAGAGACGAGATAATTTCAAGCAAAAGAAAAAAGTTCACAGCATCAACAAACCAAACCCATTCAAAATTCTCATTAATGTCCAATTGAGTTTAACTGAATGTGGTAAGCATCCGGATTCAATTTGGTAAGTAAAAGATTTTGCAAAACAAGACAAACTAATGCAGAACACAAATTTGATTCACATAACACCACCAAACAAACACTGAGAAGTATAAAATTTTCTTTACATTCAGTTATTATGGAGCTTTCACTCATGCTTGAATCGGAGCCGGCCCTTACCATAGACGATAGGCGGCCCGCCTGGCCCCCGAATTTTTTTTGTTATTGCCTACAAATAGCTAATGCCCCAAATTCTTTTTGTTATAATATGTTAGTATGGTGAGGAGCCTCAAAATATAAAAATCACCTTGGGCCCAGAGGAGAGGACACCATGGCCGGCCTTGGCTTGAATGGATATAGAAAGTTAAGTTAAGTACTGATGTAAAAAAAAGTTAAGTTGAGTATTTCTATTGTCAACAGCTTAGAGACAACTTCTTTGTAAGAATTCTTACAAGCCCAGCTATATGATAAAAATTCATCAGTATTCACATCAGATAGATAAACAATGATTTCACTCAGACATTTCTACAAACACGTAACAATCACAGTGTACGTACTACTGACATTTGTATCAGTGTGTGCCCACGTGTATAAAATAGCTTGGAAAGAAGCGTACGATTACGAATAACAACCTGCAATAAGAGACTCCATGGAAGTTGCATGTTGCGAATTGTCTGGTGACGACGACAACGATGACTGCTCCCTTTCTGTTTGATCAATTGCCTCGCTTTGAACTTGACCCATGTTCCCCTTTGTTTAGTAATTGAAAATGATATAGTTGGGCATTTGGCAGTTGGCAGTGGCAACTAGGTCCCCAATGGTGTGGCTTGGTGGTGTAGGGTATAGGATCTCACCTTGAGGTTATGGGTTCGAATCCAGGGGGTGCACTTCTTGTAAGAGCCTGGGATAGCCGGTGGTTTTACCTGCGCCGCGGCCAAGAATGGGTGGTTTGTTGGCAGGTTTCCAGCGTTTCCAAAAAAAAAAAAGTTGGCAACTAGGTAAGGTTTAATCAGATAATTTCCTCAAATCTTAGAAGTTTGAGGGTGTATTTAGTGGTGTATGGAATTGAGATTTTAAAAGATTATTTTGGGTTGAATAAGTTTTGTGGTATTTAATTAAGACTTTTAAATAGGGGTGGTAATTTGGGTCAAGATTCGTTTATTCGTTCGATTCGATTCGTTTTTAAGCGAATACGGGTTTGAAAAAATAGATTCGTTTAATAAATGAGTCAATTCGATTCGATTCGTTTTGACTCATTTATTAAACGAATCAAATACGAATTTAAGCTCATTGATTCGTTTATTCGTTTAAGATTCGTTTTATTATTTTTATTTACTAGTTCTTGTTAATTTTCAATTAAAATTCGAGAAATTATAGTTAATTATCATAGAAAAAGTAATATTTTCGATATTTGGTGAGGTATTTTTAGATATTTCTTATGTATATATTTATGAAGAATTAATGTAAATCAAGTGTGATAAATTATTTTATTAAATAATATCATTGACTAAACGAATAAATAAATATTCGTATTCGATTCGTTTAATAAACGAATCGAATACGAATCATGATATTATGATTCGTTTAATAAACGAATCGAATACCAATCCATCACATTTTGATTCGATTCGTTTAGGATTCGATACAAATTCGATTCGTTGATTCGTTTTGCCACCCCTACTTTCAAATAATCTAAAAAGTCTTATGGTATTCCATTAAGACTATTAGAACTTTTTAAAGAGGGTATTCAAATTTAATGGTATTCAATAAGGAGTTTAAAAAAATAATAAAAAGTTTTATGATATTGAAAAACCTGCTAATTTTGAAGGATTTTTTTATATGTGTAATTATATGAGACTTTTTGGTGGAAGGTATAAATATCAAACCCTATAAAAAAAATCTCACATTAACCCATCAGATTTTTGACGTGAGATTTTTTTGACTGCTAGAGAAGAGAAGAAGAACAAACTTGTGAACTCTTCATGAAAAAGGTACTTATGTGTTCCAATTTTTTATTATGTGTGGATGAAAAATAGACAGACTAGTGTTAACTTTTTCCCAATAATACTGCTTCCACCAGTTTATGTTAATTGATTTTACTGCTAATTTGGCGATTTGGTTGTTGTGTCCTTTTTGTTCGAGAACTTGATTGATTATCTGGGTTTAGTTGCTGAAGTAGTTTGGTGAGGAGTGAAAAGTGCTTCTATGTTCTGAAGTTAAAAGAGTGTTTGGTGGTTTGATTTGGTAAAGTTGGCTTCTTAGATAATCTGTCAGTTAAAAGATTGGGATTTGGTGTTGCCTGTAAAACACAAACAGGAATTAGGTTTTGATAAAAATTTTGGTTGTTGTAATGTAATTATTGCATAATATGTGCCAATTTCATGTAAGCTCCTAGATTGTGATTGACAGATTGTTTATATATGAATAATTTTATCAGATAATGAGCCTTCATTTTGTCTTTTTTAATTGATGGCGTCAAACTCTTAAAATTCTAAAACATTGAATTGAATTTTCAAACGCAATTGTTGATATGTTCTCATGTCTTGGTATGGTTGCTAATGAACTATTTAAAATTCTATTAATAATTTCTTACCTGTGTTGTAATAGTAATTTAAATGGGGGATTCAGAACAATAAAATAACAAAGGAAATTGCAAAGAGAAAGATAATTATGAATCTTGGATCATGCATGATACGAATGAGTCGTTGTACCTATTGGTGGATGCTGTCAATAGGGGATTGTGTGATGCTTATGGGTCACTTAGCAAGCAAAATGTAGAAAGATTGATACTTCCTCGTTAGAACTAATTGCATCTTACCTGTGTTGACGGCTGATTTGGTCTCAGGGCAATATGGAATATCACCTCTGAGGTAATCCTCCTTCAATAGTGAATTTGTTTGGTTATGGGGGACCAAAGGCAAATTTAGCAGAAAACAGATAAAACACACCAATCAACAAGGGGATTTAACGTGGTTCGGTGGATTTGGATCCGACCTACGTCCACGGACACAAAAAAGATGGTACTTTTATTACTCAAACACACTTCTCGGATCTCTACAAGTCAGAGCTTGAAAATTTAGATCACTAGTTTTGTTGGTGATTTGATGATTTTGAGGATGCCTTTTACACATACTATGCTCTCCTATTTATAGTAATACAGAAATCAGACTCCTATTTGCATAAGAAATCTTAGTTGAACTTAGTCTCTTCTCCTTGCAAGGATTCCTAGCCTGATGTTCCCTTCTCTTTTCTTCTTCCTTTTCGGATTCTGACTCCATCTCCTTGTGAGAGTAGGATAACTCGCTTTATCTTATCCGCAAGAATAGAGTGTCGTCCTCTTGAACGCGTCTCGCCGTCTGGTCGGTCTTTTATGTGGTCGGTGATGACAGTCTTTTATGCTGAGAGTGTTCCTGCCGACCTTAAAGTGCTCGGTCATCCGGACCAAAATGGTCGGTCTTCACATGTTGTGGTCGGGTCGGCTTTGGTAATCTAATCCAGTCAGGGAATTACCATCCTACCCTCGTCATGCTGTCTTAAATGTTGTAGTGCCGGAAAACACCATCAACATCTGTCCCCTAGTTCTCGGTTCCAACAAGCGTGCAAGTTGGTGCCGGGAACTACATAAATAAGGTGTTTCTGACTTGCTCTGTTGGAGGTCGGTCCGGTGTCGAGAAGTGTTTCGTTGCCTCTTTTCAAGCGTTTCGTCTCGAGACACGCAATCAGTCACGTCCGTTTAAATGCCTATCAAATCAACTTTAGGGTTTCTTCTAAGTTTGACACTTGTCAAACATCCGCCAGGTACCCGCCAAAAAAGGGAACGAATCGACCGTGTAGAGGCGTCTTCGCAATGGGCTGATCTCAGCCGTCTGTTTAAACTTGGGAGACCCATTTTGCAGTCGACGCTTGGCGTTCATCCGGGCTCTTCTCTTAGATCCAATGGTCACGAGCGTCTTTGCTATGACTATAAGAGCGCGAGGCTTTCACTGTTCAATCTTTTTCGGCAATTTCTTCTTCTTTTCTACAAATATCTCTGTGATTTACCCAACTCCGTGCTTTCGAAGTTCAACCGTGGTCTTTTTCTTCCTCCGTGCTGTGAAAATAAGGAACGGGCACACCCGTACTGAACAACCTTCTGCCTCTTCTGAGAAGAACAAGTAAGTCTTCTGAACGACCTCTTCCTCTTTTGTGTTTTATGAATCTGTGTTTTGCTAGGGAAAGATTTATGGTTTGCCGAGTTCTGCTTTAGGGCACTTTTAGAGACCACCTTTTTAGCTAACATGGAAACCGTGAGTAGTTTCTTTTAGCCATAGACTGACTTCCCCTTCCTTCTCTATTTTTCTGGGTGTTTAGGGAAGTCTGACAGCGATTCCTCCCCTGAAAGGCCTGTTAAGATCTCAACTCCCCCTGCTGAGGAGCTCTCATCGGGCTCTGGGGCACCTAGTGTAGAAGACCTTGACACTACCCCTACTCCCTCCGAGATCGAACAAGACTCCTACCATCAGAGGGTTCCTCGGAAGGACCCAGAGCCTGGTGAACTTGGGTCGTCGGCTCTGGATATGAATCGTCCCTCCAAAATAACTGAGGATGATCTTGCGCTGTTGCGGCAACGATACGACATCCCGATAGATATAGCCCTTGAAGTTCCCGGCCCAATGGATCGTGCTAGTCAACCTGATGAGTGCTCGGTGGCACTTCTTCCTGTCTTTTTGAGTGTGGGCTACGGCTGCCGATGCAACGTTATTTTGCTTGGATGCTGGCCGAGATGGAGATTGCCCCTTGCCAATTGAGCTTGAATAGCTGGAGGATTCTGGCCGGCATATATGTGGTCTGGCACCGGGCAGGTTTAGGTGTACCTTGTTGGAAGAGGTGAAGAGGTTATACCGTTTGAAGTCTAACCCAAAGACTCACTATGGTTGGTATTACCTCTCTGCTTATGATAGCTCGTCCAACCTTGTCCAGAAACTCCCCGACTCCAACAAGAATTTCAAAGAACTTTGGTTCTAGGCTACTGGGGACTGGGGTCGGGTCCTGAGATCGTTTGAGGAGGACGTCTCGGTTCCGGATATCTTCAGGGCTGGAGGTTAGGAGTTTAATACCCCTTCTTTATTCCTTTATTCCTGTTCTTGGTTTCTTAGGTTTCTGACTTCTCTGGTTCCTCCCAGCTTGTTGGCGAGATGCTCCCAAGGTTTCTCGTCAGGTTCGGAGGCGGGTAGGCTGGCTCGGGGGTATGCTGCCCACTGGAGGAAACTGGTCAATGATGCGGCCTTTGTTGAGTCAGGCCTTACTCGGACCGTCCCTCCGGAAGTCTCGGGTCGGATAGGTAGGTGTCGCCGGCTTTTTTTATCATGTGCTTTATATGCTCGGGTTTGACTCCATTTTTTTTGTAGGCATGTCGAAGAGGCCAAAGTTTCTTGAGAAGTTGGCCGGCACTATGAAGAAGGCCGGTCATGCCGAAACTGGGACTTCCCGGGCACAGCCTGACCCTGCTGGGGCTGAGAGGGCGTCTCAAGGAAATGTTCAGTCGGCTGCTCGGTGTCTATCTTCTCCGGTGTGCAGTCGTCGGGGTCTGCTCGTCTCACCAGTCCGCCGAAGCCCTTGAGAAAAGGAGGCGTCAATTTGGGGCCGAGGAGACCGAGCTGGTCCAAGAGGAGGAGGAGGATCCTGTCCCGGGCAAGAAGAAAGACGCTCGCCGGGGTAAAAAATCATCCGTGGGCTCCTCAAAAAAGCGAAAGGGTTCTGTAACCCTCGGGGTGGACTACCTGGGAGAAAGCATCCGGGAGGCCACTTCCCATTTAGTGCCGGCCTTCAACGAATTGGCCGAGGTGATTCCCCCTGAGGAGGTCTCGAGATATGAGGATATCTCGCCCGAGGCTGTGGTCACCGAGATGAGCTCTCAGATGGCAAAGGTAGTTCTATTCTCTTTTTCTTTTCTTGATTTTTGGTTCCCGGTCTTCTTCATCTCGTATCTTGGCTTTCTTTGTTTTTTTGCAGGCCACTTACCTTATGGCGAAGAACAAGGACCTTCTTTTGAGCCTGTTGTCCGAGGGTGGTCAGGCTCAGAGGCTTCAGAATCGTCTTACAGAGGCGGAAGCCAAGCTGGCCGACCGGGAGGGGGTGATTCAAAACCTTGAGTTGACAGCCATTGAGAACTTCAAAGTTAATAAGGCTCTTAAAGCTGTTGCTGCGCTGGAGCGAAAGCTTGCTGACAATGCTCGGGAGGATTTGAAGACCGCCCAGTCTGAAATTGGCGTTTTGAAGGCCAATGTGGCCAGTGTCAAAACCAAATTGAAAGCCAATGAAGAGCAAATGGCGCGGGCTCGGGATGATCTTAAGAGGAAAGAAACCGAGCTTGAGGAAAGAGAGGCGACCTTGAGGCCGAGAAGGAGGCTATCCACCTAGATGGAGTTGGTGACTGCGCCGAACTGATACCGATGGTGCTGCCGAGTCTGAATATGGATCCTATATATGCGGCCATCAGTTTCTGTAAAGGGGAGATCTCCGAGGAGGAGTTCCGGAAGTGGCTCCCTCCCCCTACCGAGGAGGTGATGGATCCTGCCCCGGTTTCGATCGTTCCGGCTTCTGAGGCTCCCCATGAAGGACGACCTGAGGTTTTTGCCGCAGGCGAGGACTGCCTTGAGATCCCTCCTCCCGTCCCTGAAGTAGAGGTCTGCCGTGCAGCCGAGGATGAAGCAGCTGTTCCTCCTCCCGAGATCGAGCCAATCCCTCCATTTGTCTGAGCGAGCTGAGGAAGAAATTCCTGCCCCTGTGCGGGCTGAATGAGAAAGGGTAACTCGACCGGGGCCCTATGTACACTTATATATTTTTGTAATAAAACTTCAAGTTGTATTTTGATATACACATATATCTATCTTTTGTGTGTTCACTCCTTTTTTTTTTTTTTTGTCCGAACAATATGAGACCCTTCAGGGGTCATCATGAACCGGAGGGGTATAACCTGACCCCGAGCTGGGTAACGGACTTTGATTCTGGGGGAATGTTTCCTCCCCAAATCGAAGGAGTTTGATCTGGTGGGACCTAACCCGACCCCGAGCGGAGTGAAAGACTGGGTTCTGGGGGAATGTTACCTCCCCAAACCGAAAGAGTTTGACTCGGTGGGACGTAACCCGACCCCGAGCTTAGTGAGACGTTGGGTTCTGGGGGCATGTTACCTCCCTAGCCAAACGAGGCCGTCCTGGGGGGATGCTACCTCCCCAGTCCGAAGAAACCGACTCGGTGGGACATAACCCGACCCCGAGCTGTGTGAAAGACTTGGACCTAGGGGAATGTTACCTCCCCAGTCCAAAGAAACCGACTCGGTGGGACATAACCCGACCCCGAGCTGTGTGAAAGACTTGGACCTGGGGGAATGTTACCTCCTCAGTCCAAAGAAACCGACTCGGTGGACATAACCCGACCCCGAGCTGTGTGAGATACTTGGCTCTGGGGGAATATTACCTCCCCAGACCAATGAGCATGACTCGGTGGGACATAACCCGACCCCGAGATGAGTGAAAGCATTTGGACCTGGGGGAATGTTACCTCCCCAGTCCGAAGAAACCGACTCGGTGGGACGTAACCCAACGACGAGCAGAGTGAAACCAAGTGACCTCGGCGGAACGGATCCAGCCCCGAGCTGAGTAATTTTGGGACTTGTACAGAAGGGAAGTGAATCAACCTTTTGAAGTCCTGCCAAATCCGGCATGGGCGTCCCTCTGCCAGACCGGCGAAAAACAAAAAAAACAAGTTTCGAGAAATAAAATCAAAAGCCGGGGGTGACTTAGCACATATCCCTTGAAAACGTTTTTTTCAAAAAGAATAACAACATGGATGCCTCAAAACAGCGTCCTGCCCGAGGTCTCCAAAACACAATTCTGAATCTTTCAATTCAGCGTCCCGGCGAACTAGGATTCGGATCAAAAAGAGCGTTTGATTGGTAAGGTCACATCCTCTACACGTCGGTTCACTGGGGAGCCTGTGTATTGTATGAGGGCTCCTCCTTACCACGCTGGAGTAGGCACACGCTACAGGGGTACAACGCATCCCTGTGCTGCGTCTCTCGCGGATCCGAGATGATGAATGGATCAAAGAGTGTTCGATACATTAAGGGCATATTCCTCCTTATGTTCGGTAACACTGGAGCTAGCAATCGTCACGGGGGCATCACCATCCCCCGTGCTATGCTTTCCCATGGATCCATTACATCGGGTAAGTGAGGATCAAAGAGTGTTCGATACATTAAGGGCATATTCCTCCTTATGTTCGGTAACACTAGAGCAAGCAATCGCCACATGGGTATCATCTCTCCCCGTGCTATGCTTCTCACGGATCCTGTGCATCGAGTATGTCCCTGAGGACCCCGAGCTGAATGAAACACTTGGCTCTGGGGGAATGTTACCTCCCCAGTCCAAAGGAGCATGTCTGGTGGGACGTAACCCGACCCCGAGCTAAAAAAGGCGCTTGGACCTGGGGGAATGTCGCGTACCCAGTCCGAAGGGCTGACTCGGTGGGATATACCCGACCCCGAGCTGAAAAAAGCACTTGGACCTGGGGGAATGTTCCGTCCCCAATCCGAAGGGCTGACTCGGTGGGATGTACCCGACCTCGAGCTAGACGACCTCGGCGGAATAAGATCCAGCCCCGAGCTGTTTGGAACATTAAGGGCAAATTTCTCCTTATGTTTTGGATTGTTGCATTGAGTATGTCCCCGGAGTTCTTTGCAAACTTTTATTTTTTAGAAGAGCGGATAAATAAAAAAGTTTTTATTGATACTTGGGGACATACTGCCTTTCTTACAACTCTCTGTGGGTCATTTTGAGAGAGGCTCTGTATTTGAATTCCTGTCCCTTAAAGTTCTATCTCCTCGGTCTCCTCAGCTGCAGCGAGTCGGGCATTTTTGTTCTGCCAGACGCCTGGGCTTCTGTCTTCTTCTTCTTCTCCCTGGTTCCTTTGTCGTTTTCGGTTGTCTTCTGTGATGCAAAGAGTTTCTCGTGAGAGAGTTGCAAAGCAGCTGCGAGCTGTTTTCTGGCTTCCGCACACAATTCCAATCCCCTCTCGAGTGGGGAATTTCAGTTTTAGGTGGTAGCAGGACATCGCGGCTTTCGTTTTCATCATGAAGGGTCGCCCGACGATGGCCTGGTAACTGCTCATGCAGTCTACTACAGTGAAGTCTGTCATGATCGTCCGGGTCCGGGGATGTGTCCCGACAGTTATTGCCAACTGTATTCTTCCTAGTGGGATGACGGCTGATCCTCCGAAACCGTATAAGGGAGTGCTATCGTTGGTCAGGGTTGCATATTTTACCCCTAGGTCGTCCAGTGCTTCTCTGGAAATTATGTCAACTGCGCTCCCGGGGTCCACCAGGATTCTGTCTACCTCCGACCCGCTGATGACTGCCTTGATTATTAATGCATCGTCATGAGGGAAACTTACTCCTCGGGTATCCTCATCAGTGAACATTATTGGTACAGACCGGCCTCCCTGTAGCCCTGTGACCTGCTCGGTTTCTAAGACATCCGGTCCTCGAGTTCTGCTGTAATCTTTCCTTGACCGGTTAGAGTTCCGGCCAGCGTTCTTCCTCCTGCGATGATATTGATTTGGCGACCACGTGCTCTTTGTCTGGCTGTCATGACCTCGTGGTCAATGTACTTGTTGAGATACCTGTTTCGTGCTAGATCTTCCATTTGCTCTCGCAGATCTTTACATCCGTCTGTTGCATGTCCTTTGGAGTTGTGGTGTACACAATAAGCCTTTTGGTTTCTTTTGTCCGGGGGGAATCTCCTTTGGTCGGGTTCCACTAAGAGGCCTTTCCCCTGGATCTCCATGACAATTTGCCCTATTGGTTTCTTTAGGGGAATGTACGCATCTTCCCCGACCACATGGTTTACTTGGATCGGCGCCCTTCTCTCTTGATTGTCCCGTTGTAGTGGCTTAAATTCTTTGTGCTTCATGGGTGGTCTTCTGGATTCTCTTTCTGTTCGGCGAGGGCTCCCTCCCTTGCGGTTCTTTCTCTGATAGTGTTCCCTTTTCGGGATACTTTCTCTTCGTTCTCCAATAAAACGAATTTTCGGGCCACCTCCAGAGCGGTGGCGTAGTCCGGGGTGTCTTGGATCCTCAGATGGGTCCATAGCCTTCCGACCTTCAAGGCTCCCTTCAAGCTTTCCAGGGCCTCGGGGGATTCATACCCTCCGACTTCGAGTACCATATTATGGTATCTTTCAATGAATATCTTCAGAGGTTCATCGTCTCCCTACTTCATAAGCCTTAGTTCTCCAATTGTCTTTCTGGGGACACAAGCCCCCTTGAAGTGTCGTATGAATGACTTTTTCAGTTGTGTGAAGCTGCTGATGCTTCTTGGGGCCAGGCTTCTGTACCATAGGATGGCCGGTCCGGCTAGAGTTAAGGGGAACACTTTGCAGATGGCATCCCCTGTTACCCCTTGCACCTCCATTAGCAGGACGAAACCTTCAATGTGAGTTTTGGGATCGGTATGGCCCTTGTATGGTGTCATGGTCGGCATGCTGAATCTTTTTGGGAATTTCTCTGATTTTATTTCTTTTTTGAGAGGGGACTCATCTTTGCCGTCCTGGACATCCCCTCTGTTTGCATTGCGATATACTCCCCATTTGATCAGCTCCTCCCGTAGCCAAGATTTCAAGTTGCTATCTTTGGTTCCACTCCGCCTCCTGTTGTCTCCTTTCTTTCTGTTATCCCGGGGGTGGTGCTTCTCGTGGCCGGTATCTTCTCGTACTTCTTCGTCATATTCTTTCTCCTTTCGCCGAGTGTTGCGAAGGCTATCATAGGAGGGGTCTGGTGACGATTTGTCACTCTCTTCCTCCCATGTGTCCTCGGTCTGGGAATCTCCCTGAACCACTACAGATCTTACCCTGTAAGGATCCCTCCTCCGGGGCCTGTCGTCCTCACTTATATCGACAATTCTCTTCCCTTCTGCTATGTCGTTCCTTCGTCGGCTAGTCCCGGCTTCGAATTTTCCATTGTGTGCTCCTTCTATCCTTTCCAATCGGTCTACTATGGTTTTTAGCAGAGTTTGGCTTTCCTCCCTTTCTTTCCTAAGGTTCTCCTCAATCTTCTCCATCCAATCTGTGGCCGAGCTCCCTGCTGGTTGGTGGCTTCCGTCTTCTGCCATTGTCTCACTACGCGAGTTGCTTTTTGTTGAGTTCCCCACAGACGGCGCCAACTGTTGACGGCTGATTTTGGTCTCAGGGCAATATGGGAATATCACCTCTGAGGTAATCCTCCTTCAATAGTGAATTTGTTTGGTTATGGGGGACCAAAGGCAAATTTAGCAGAAAACAGATAAAACACACCAATCAACAAGGGGATTTAACGTGGTTCGGTGGATTTGGATCCGACCTACGTCCACGGACACAAAAAAGATGGTACTTTTATTACTCAAACACACTTCTCGGATCTCTACAAGTTAGAGCTTGAAGATTTAGATCACTAGTTTTGTTGGTGATTTGATGATTTTGAGGATGCCTTTTACACATACTATGCTCTCCTATTTATAGTAATACAGAAATCAGACTCCTATTTGCATAAGAAATCCTAGTTGAACTTAGTCTCTTCTCCTTGCAAGGATTCCTAGCCTGATGTTCCCTTGTCTTTTCTTCTTCCTTTTCGGATTCTGACTCCATCTCCTTGTGAGAGTAGTGTTAGACATTATGTCCCATAGCGTCACTGTTTGTAAATGATATTTGTATATTGTACAAAATTAACTATGTGATAATGAATTGCCTTTTGCCGTTTTGTAAATTTATTTACTTTGACTTATAAATGGCGAAAGTCCATATGATTAGTACCGGATTGAGATGATATGAGACAGTATCAATCCATAAAGGTTTAATCATTAAATATCCCTAGTCGTAGTATTATCGAGATCGGACATCGATAATGCGGAATAGACTAGTATTGCGCTTGTGCACGTTGTGAGGGCACAACGGCATAGTTCTCATATATTTAAGTATTGGATACTTATGCAAGTGCGATAGGAGGTTGTGTTTTACCGATGGTACGGAAAACAGCTTCGCTCTGGATAGACCCCGCGGAATCCCATTGGTAGTATGTCTACGTGTCTATGGGAGGCCGCATCAAGGTAGGTGTATATGGTCTTAACCTGAGACTTACATCGCTAGTACTTGCGACAATCGGTAAACTTTGGTTTTGGGGGTTGGGGACCTTAACCGGTTCTGTGTACACCTCTTCTGGGTTTATCGAGAATCGTAGTGTACTGGATGTAATGTCAAGATGGAAGTATCGCTTCAGACATATGGAGGCGATGATCACGCAGGACACAGAACTGGTACTCTATAAAAGGTTGCAACCGTCGGGACAATATGACCAGGTCAGGATTGTCCGATTTAAAGAGACTAGTTGCTTGATGTCCGATATATGTTTCGTACGGGGCAGACACATCTCCAGCCCCAGGCCTAGCATGTGATCATCCGATACTGGATCGATGTACGCAATACTACGGTATACTACGCTTGATACAGATCTTATATTCCTATAAGAATATTTCTGGAGAATTGGGTAGGCATGGCGCTTTGCTAGAAGCCAACCTTGTCTTGTGAATCGGTATAGACGTAGTACGAGGTACGTACGTATTCGGATTATCCGACGACCGGATTTACTGCCAAAATATCCGGAGATCTCTTGGGTCGCTTCCTGAAGATTCACCTATGATATTTGATTCGGACTTAATTAATCTTGGATTAATTACGGAGAAACTTTATCTCGGATAAAGTGCCTAGTTTAGAGAGAGAACGATTAATTTGGAATTAATCGACAAAATTATTATATTCGATATAATAATCGAAATTCGATTTCGACGCGAAATTAAAAAGAGATTTTAATTCGGGCGTACGAGTTAATTTAGAATTAATTCGTAAGCGACGTAAATAATAATTTCGCTAGGAGCGATTATTTATTTAAATCCGATTTAATTAACGTCGCGACGCTAGCTCGGTATTTCGGAAATATCGAACCCGAACGCGAGAGTGGACGTGGGCCCACTTTCATTGGGAAACGTGTGGGGCCCACATGACACTTGTCATTGATATGGCATTGCATGTTAATAGTGTACAAAACACTCTAAGGCATTGCATGGTGATAGTGTGCATTTCACTCAAGGCTTTGCATGGAGTTTGAGTGTTTGACACTCTAAGCCATTGCATGGTTTATGTCATAGATTTATTATTAATTTAATAAATTATAACATAAATATAAATTGATTTTTGGTAATACAAAGATTAATTAATCAAGTCTTTACACAAAAATTCTCTCTTCTCTCTCAAATTGCCGTGAACACCATTGTCAAGGGCAAGGAAGATTTGATCTTCCACTTCTCCATTTTTGCTAGCACAAGCAAGGGATCAAAAGAGGTGATAGGGAAACCATCAAAGAGCTTGGAATAAAAAAGCTTGGAGCTTCAAGTCTTCTTCCTCCTCTTGGCCGAATCCTCCACCACTTGGAGCTTCTACCATTTGATCTTCTATTTCATCACAAGGCATTGTAAGTATGATTCCGCCATACTTCATGTTTAAATATATATTCTTTATAGTATTTCACATGCTTAATCTTTGTTTGGGACCTATATAATAGAAACCAACAAGTAGGATAACTCGCTTTATCTTATCCGCAAGAATAGAGTGTCGTCCTCTTGAACGCGTCTCGCCGTCTGGTCGGTCTTTTATGTGGTCGGTGATGACAGTCTTTTATGCTGAGAGTGTTCCTGCCGACCTTAAAGTGCTCGGTCATCCGGACTAAAATGGTCGGTCTTCACATGTTGTGGTCGGGTCGGCTTTGGTAATCTAATCCAGTCAGGGAATTACCATCCTGCCCTCGTCGTGCTGTCTTAAATGTTGTAGTGCCGGAAAACACCATCAACAACCTGTGTTTGTTTTTATTTATGGTTCATTTCATATGATCCCATTTTCTATTATTGTTGATGCAAATGTCCACAGCTTGAACCAATTGACTTTCATTAGCTTTTTTATTTATGGTTCCATTCCATATAATATTGGTTCTAAAAAAATAAAAAATTTATATATGGTCCTTTCAAATCTTACAGATTCCTATGATATAAATCTTTTAAAATCTAATAACTAAAAAATCCTGATTAAAAGAAATTTCATAAAATCTTGTAAGTCAGTATATTCTTTAATAGTCTACTGAATTTATTTATCCATAAATAGTATTTTAAAATCTTAATTTAATACACCTCCTAATTAGAATTTTAATGAATATATTTTGTAGTATGATTTTAATGAATATACTTTTGTAGTATTTTGTTGGATTTTAATAAATTCATAGATTGTTCTAATAATTAAATAAAAATTAAAAATTCGATTAAAAGACAAAATAATGGAATAAAAATTATTTCAACTCTCATATATTTATCATTATGATAATAAAAGTTAAGAACCAATAAATTTCACAAAGAATTTCACGTGGAATGAAATCTTAAAGGCAAAGTGGTCTGCATGTCTTGAATTTGAATGCAATTATTTTATTCAGTCAAAAATGGCAGTAAATATTATGATTTATTAATTAATGTGATGAAAATGAAGATCTTGAAACAAAATCAAAAAGAAAACAAAAAATCAAGAAAAATATACCTTATTCAAAAGAGAATAGAGAAATTTATTAAATTTCTTGGGTAAATAACAGATTTCACAATAAATTTTTATTATATAAAATACTTATTATTGATTGTGTTTATTTTTTTTTATAATCGATGAATTTTTTGTTTAAAAAATAAAATCCAAACATGTAATTTTATTTGTACAATGTGAAATCTCTTATTTAAATAAGAGATTTCAATTCATATTTTTTTCCTTTGAAATATCTTTCAAAATCTAGCAGTTGATGAAATACTTTAAAATCAATGGACTTTTGAATATAATTATATTTTAATGAACTTTTTAAATTTTTAATCGAATAATTCAAGATTTTAAAGACTTTTTAAAATCCTAATTGAATACCTATAAACTCTTAAAAATAAAATAATAATATCAATTGTATATTGAATGCACTCCATTAATAATAATAACATAGGTCCGTTATTTAGGTTGAGTAAAATTTTTTAAAAATAGAAATAAATTCAACCTATTGACCGACCCGACCCATAACCAACAGGTTAGGTTAAGTCTTAACTAACCTATGCACATTTTTATCTAAGTTATGTTTGGATTGATGAAAATAAATTTGTCAATTCAAATAATATTAAAATATCAATTTTTTATTTTTAAAATTTAAAAGAGCACAATTATCTTTAAAAACTATCTAGTTATATTCCATTCCATTACTTTTTATTTACCAAACAAAGTTTAGAAACATTACATTATAAATCTCTCATTTGTTTCCCAAAAAGTAGAATGTTAAGTTATTCTTCATTTCGTTTAGTTCCTTTCCATTCCATTAAATTACATTATATTATAAACCATCTATTTTATCGATCCAAATATAATCATGAAGGGAAATTTATAAAATTGATTCATTAACTTTTCTCATTCTCAAAATTAACCAAACTTTGAAAAAAATATTTTTATTGACCAAATGGGAAAAAATTCAGGACCAAATTGCACTCAAAATTAACCTAGAGGCCTCAGAGGGCGCCTAGGGAGTTCAGCTGGCTCTCATGGCCTTAGTGATAAAAACCTGCCTGGAACAAGCCAAGCAAACCCCTCAACGTTTTCTAAGCCCCAAGAACCGCGAATCTTGATTTTTGTAAGAACAAAATCCTTCCAAGATCAAGTTAAACCCTTTAGGAACCTTGCACTTAAGAAGCTTTCTTTATTTCTTTGGAGAATATTGAACATCGATACAGCTCCACGACGCTTGCCACACGTTGATAAACTTTTGTTCCGTAGAACCAAGGAAGAATCCACTCCCTCAAGATGACAAAAGTCACTTTATTTTGTAAAAACATATGTTGATAATTAATTCTCAATTACAATGAATAATGTCTCTTTAAATAGGTGACTAACCTTAATTCTATCCAAATATAATAAAACCATAGTAAAATAAACCCAATAACACATAAAATACTTTAAAATTTCGTGCATGGGCTTTCTAATTTAATTAAAGTTCAGCCCAACACTTAAACATCACATAACCTTAAAAATATGAAATATAAAAGCTGTGAGGATACCTTACTTCTGTATTTTGATCAAGAAAGCTTCTGAAATGGAGTTTGATGTAAACTATAAAGTTGTAGATCTGTGAGTCTTCTTTCGAATGCAACTTGAATCACTAGAATCAGACATCGGATGAGAACGTTACGTCCAAAATATGAAGACTGCGCAAATCCAGCTACTACTAATACATCATTCGAAAATTAAGTCTGAAATCAATCAAGGCAGCCCATGTACGTCTAAGACCCATTCCATTCTTGCCTTGGACCAAACTCCAGGACCTAAGGAATCTTCCAAATCCACCAAAAAGACCCAAATACACCAATCTGACCAAGCCATGCAATCAGCCACAACTTCAAGTTAACTTGGCCCAACAAATAGAGCTCATTCTGGATCACATTATTATCCATCTCTTGATAAGGATTCGAACTCGAATCCGAACCCGGATCATAGATAAAAATGACAAGATCAATGTGACGACAATCCTGGAACAAAATAAAATCACATGAAAAAGAATGGTTAAGGTGAGCAAAAGTCAATAAAGCCAATGAATGACTTTTTTTCAATATTTTTCCTCTTTCAGTCTCTCCATTGCTACTCGCATTCTTAACTTCACTTGCAACCCCAAAGAGATTCTCATCTGGATTCACGTTTGAAACCTCATTTAAAACAAACTCAACATGCCCATGTCGCTTCCTCAAACAATCAACACACTCATCCACGTTCTGATTACACTCTACATATTCGGCCTCATGTACTTTTTGCACCTCATAACTCAAGGCCTCACAACCAAAATCAAATTGTTCCATATGATATTCACCCTTAACAGTAACTTCAAGCACTGCATTGTCATCATGAACAACCAAATCGGCATCACTAATGTTATTCCTCACATCAATATCATCAATGTCATCAACATTATCAACCACCTCACGCTTATTCATAAAAACGTCAACATGTTTCATTTCATTACTCAAGGCTATGCTCATATCCTTCTTGACTTCATATTTTACTAACGCCATTTTCTCTATCAATTCTGGAAGCTCTCCTAGTAACATTCTAAACTCAGCAATCTCATTTTTCCTTTTAGCCCACTTTTCTTCACTCATCTGCATGTACAACTCTTCCTTATAGACCTTTTATAGGGTTAATTGAGCAAGCTTGATAATTTTTCCACCATACCAAAATTTATACATATTCATATCCATATCATAAACTACTTTATTGAATTTATACCAAGGCTTACCCAATAAAACATGCGTATGACACATATGAACCACGTCACACACTACTTTGTCAACATACTTGCCAATTGCAAAACTTACCACAACCTGCTTATCAACCTCGAACTTTCCAAAATCACTCATCCACTTATAAGGTCTATCAAGAGGTATCAATGGTAATTCCAATTTTTCCACAATGGTAGTGTGGCTAAATTTGTGTGATTCCCTCTATTAATAATCATATTACATACTTTATTATTGATAAGGCATCTCGTGCGAAAGATAAATACCCTTTTATCCATCAGATTATGTATATAAATCAACCTCTTACTTGAAAGACACCAATAATCATTAAAGACTCAAAGAATAACTAAGAAAATATGAAAACAAACACAAAGAAACTAACTAAGAAAACACCAAAAGCAAAACAAAACACAAACTGAACTAAAACTGGACAGAATTAGTAACTATTGTTTGAAAGAGATTTTGAGACTCAGAATGTAAACGGAATGAGTGCGACCAACCACTAATGAATTCCTCGCCTCTCGTAGGTATAAATCGATATATTATGGGTCTTGTATCTCTTTCTAGATCAAAAGTCACAGCCATTTTAACATCAGTGCGCGGCTGAAAAATTCTGACCGAACTAATCCGAAAATTACAGACAAATTCGACCTAATTGACTCAAAAACCCCAGGAATTGAATCATATATGCTATTACCATGCAAGAAAATTATAATAACATCCAAGATTCAGTCATAAACATGAAAAACACAAAAAAATAAACAAAAAAAATTGAAATTAGAAGAGACAAAAAAAGTAATATGAAGACTTCATAAAACGATAAAGATATAGAAATCTTGACCTTAGAACCCTGAGCTCTTGATATCAAATGATAAGAACCTGCCCGGAACAAGCTAAGAAAACCCCTCCACATTTTCTAATCCCCAAGAACCGCGAATCTTGATTTTTGTAAGGAAAAATCCTTCCAAGATCAAGTTCAGCCCTTAAGGAACCTTACCCTTAAGAAGCTTTCTTTATTTCTTTGGAGAATCTTGAACATCGATACAACACAACAACAATTGCCACACGTTGATAAGCTTTTTTTCTGTAGAACCAAGGAATAATCCACTCCCTCAAGATGACACACGTCACTTTATTTTGTAAAAAAATATGTTCTTAATTTATTCTTAATTACAATGAATAATGTCCATTTAAACAGGTGGCTAACCCTAATTCTACCCAAATGTAATAAAACCCTAGTAAAATAAACCCAATAACACATAAAATACTTTAAAATTTCGTGCATGGGCTTTCTAATTTAATTAAAGTTCAGCCCAGCACTTAAACATCGCATAACCTTAAAAATATGAAACATAAAAACTGTAGGGATAACTTGCTTCTGTATTTTGATCAAGAAGGCTTCTGAATTGGACTTTGATGTAAACTACAAAGTTTTATATCCATGATTCCTCTTTCCAATGCAACTTGAATCACTAGAATCAGACATCGGATGAGAACGTTACATCCAAAATATGAAGAATACGCAAATCTTGCCACTACTAATGCACCATTCAGAAATTAAGTCCGAAATCAATCAAGGCAGTCCATGTACTTCCAAGACCCATTCTATTCTTACCTTAGACATAATAAAGCCTTCATATAAAGTCTCATGCATGGACTAAACTCCAGAACCCAAGGAATCTTTCAAATCCACAAAAAAGGCTCAAATACATCAATCTGACCAAGCCATGTAATCAGCCACAACTTCAAGTTAACTTGGCCCAACAAATAGAGCTCATTCTGGATCACATCACTTAGAGGGCACCTATGGACTTCAACGGGCGCGAGCACCCGAGGGCCTCAGCTTCTAAAGGCGCTCACGCGGGCGCCAGTGCGGGCACATCCGAGACATTCGTTAACATACCAAATGCTAGCTAAGTAGAAGCTTGAACAATTACATCAGTAACCCATGGCTCGTTGGCCAGGGAATGCAGATCACAAATGATCAAATTATACCAATTGACTTTGTTTATAATAAAATAGGGATAGTTTTCCTATTTTTAACGAGAAATCTATACTTAATTCAAACAAGCGTCCGCTGACGCTGAGGTCTCTGGGCGCCCGCTGACGTTGAGGCTGTTGGTCTACTCAAAGCTTCCCAAGATCATTTATCAAGCATGAAACAAGTGTAAATACAATCAAAGGAGGTGCGGAAAAACTCACATGGATCAGTTGAGATGCTACGAAGTGAAGAACCAAAACGAACTGCCCTCCTTTCGTGTGGTGAAGCTCGGTAGTGGGCTGCTCAACTCGGCAGTGGGTGGTTTTCCTCATCTAAGAAACGGCCATGGATGTCCTTTGAAGCTCCAAGCTTTTGTTGATTCCATGCTCATGAAAACACTTCCCTATCACCTTGGTATATCTCCAAAGGTGTGCTAACACTTGTGATGTTCTTTGCCACAAAAATCATCACATCTCTTCTTGCCATTTTCGGTCAAACCAAAAGAAAAACAGAAGAGATATGGCCATTCGACCGGGAGAAAAGATGAACAATATTTGGCTCCAAAAACTTGTGAAACCGTAAAGAGAGAGAGAGGAAAAAGAAAAATGTATTAGGTTTTTATATTTTCCAAAAAATTAATAAACCATTTACTTTTTCATTTTCAAAAAGCAAAGCATTTAATGCTTTCTTTCTTCTCACATCAACTCACATCAATCTATCAAATGTCACATCACTCAAAGTGACATGTGATTTGACGTTTGACGTGACTTATGATTTGACGCTTGAATTGACTTGCGTGCCGCACTCGAATTCGAAATACAAATGCGCTCACAAACAATCCCGGGCTCGGGTTCGCTAATTCCAAATTAACGAATTTTCCGTTGCGTCGTAATTAAATGATTACGCCTAGCGAAATCACAATTCACGTCGCTAACGAATTAATTCTAAATTAATTCGTTCGCCCGAATTAAAATCTAATTTTAATTCAGCGTCGAAATCCAATTTGGTATAATATATCAAATATATTATTTTATCGATTAATTCCAAATTAATCGTTCTCTCTCTTTAATTGATATTTTATTCCAGATAAAATATCTCTGTAATTAATCCCAGATTAATTTTCTCTCTCATTTAAATTAATCCTAGATTAATTAAAGTGCGAGTCATATGTCATCGGTGAATCTTCGGGAAGCGACCCATGAGATCCCCGGATATGTTGGCAGTAAATCGGGTCGTCGGACTATCCGAACACGTAAGTACCTCGTACTACGTTTATACCGATTACAAGACAATGTTGGCCTCTAGCAAAGCGCCATGTCTACCCAATTCTCCGGAAATATCCTTACAGGAATAAAGGATCTGTATCAGGCGTAGTATACATGGTATTGCGTATTTCTGTCCAGTATCGAATGATCACATGCTAGGCCTGAGGCTGGAATTGTGTCTGTCCCGTACGAAGCACATGTCAGATGTATGGTAACTAGTCTCTATATCGGATAACTATGACCTAGTCATATTATCCCGATGACTGCAGTACTTAGAGAGAACCAGTACCGTATCCTACGTGACCATCATCTCCATATGACTGGAGTGACACTTCCGTCTTGACATCACACCCAACACACTACGATTCTCAATATACCCAGCATTGGCGTACACAGAACCTGTTAAAGCCCTGGACGACCTCAACCAAAGTATATTGATTGTCGCAAGTATTAGCGGTGCAAGTCTCAGGTTAAGACCAAATACACCTACCCTGATTTCGGACTTCCATAGACACATAGTCATACTGCCAATGGAATTCCGAGGGGGTCTATCCAGAGCGAAGCTGTTTCCCGTACCATCGGTAAAACACAACCTCCTATTACACTTGCATGAGTATCCTATACCCAAATATGAGAACTATGTCGTTGTGCCCTCACAACGCGCACAAGTGTAATACTAGTCTTTTACGTATTTATCGATGTCCAATCTCGATAATACTCTGACTAGGGATATTTAATGATTTATCATTCGTGGACTGATACTGTCTCATATCATTCTCCATCCAGGAAAAAATCATAGGGACCTCCTATCATTTATACATCTAGGTGATCTAATCACAATGATAAGAGTGCAATCTCCTTTGTCACATAGTTAATTTGTACAACAACACCATGATCTGTACAAATAGTGACGCTTTGGGTCATAATTGTCCAACAGAGGCCCATGGGCGCCCGCTGAAGTTGAGGCTCCTGGGCGCCTGCTAAATCCCTGGGCGTCCTCGCTGAAGCTTAGGCCCTTGGACACTCGCTAAACCCCTAGGTTAAATTTGAAGGTAATTTGGTCCGGAAAATTTTTCTTTGGTCAATAAAAATATTTTTCAAAGTTGGGTTAATTTTGAAATGAGAAAATTTAATTGGTCAATTTTCTAAATTTGTCGTAAATATACTATAGGAAACGGCTTTCCTTAGCGCAGAAAAAGTTACTAATGTGGGCATCGGCTCTTGTATGGACCTTTAAAATTTTCTTTGCCTTCTCATTTTCGTTGTAGCTAAAATTCTCCAACACTTGGAGAATGGATTTTGCTCCTTTGATGTAGATGAGTTTCCTTTGATGTCCAACACTTGGATCAAACACCCGATCTTCTGAACTATGACTCGAAACCAATAAATCGAAGTATGAGCTTCACTCACAAAGAACAACTCTAAACTTTTTAGAGAAATATAAAATCAAACTCTAAAAAATTTAGAGAATGAAGTTGTATTGTCATAAAATTGTGTTTAGGCTTTTAGAATTTTCAAACACTCTCACAACAATTGTGAATGTTTGAACTCTCTCTCTTTTCTCTCTATAGCACTTGTGTGAAAGAATGAAAAATGCTAACCCTTTAACCAATCAAATGAGATGGTAGAGATTATATTCTCTTATAGAAGCCAACAATTCTTATCACAAATCCTTCACATGCCATTGAATGGTAATGGCAAACACAAAGGAATGGATTATCGTCCAAAGACATGTGAAATAGAAAAATAAAAGCAACTAGGTCATACTTAATCTTAGACATAAATTGTTGGAGGGCATGGCAAGCCATTGGGTTTTGTCTCCAAGACAATTTAAAATTCATTATCTTAATAATGATGTCATAAGCTTAATTGTGATGTAATAATTATCTCATGATTTGATTATCTCATAATCAAAGAATTCTAGAAAATATTAAGTTAAACTAATTTAACATAGTTTTCATTTGTGATAAAATATATTATTAATCTTATTAATAATATATAAATATAATGTGAGGATATTATTAGACAATCTAATTATATTAGGTTTGCTACAGTTAATCGAGGTAGCACAGGGACCAAATGGACCTACGGTTCCGAGCTCCAATAATCCTGAAATATTAATTAAATTCTTTAATCAAATATTAAGAATTATTAACTCCGCGTTATTCCACTAAAAACTCGAAATTGAACTCTCGTTACCGTAGATGGAAAATATAAGCCGAACAACTTCGGTGTCCATCGATATAGTCATTATATATGGATATAGCCCTTCATGAATATCTCATAAATAGAGCCGGGTCAAAAGTCTGTTATACCCCTCTAAATATTTTGTCTCTTAAGCACCATTGATTCTATAATAAATAATTAATTCATAACAATTATGAATATAAAACTTTCTATTCGTAATAGAAGATTTGAGCGCTCAAATTGTTCAAGTCCCGAATCAACTCTTAAAAGATATATTATTCTACTTCTATTAAGGAGTGAATTCCATATCTATATAAAATGTTCCCAGCTGCACACCAAACCATATCCCCAAAATACATAGTTATTGGTCGGGAATGCTACACCAACCTCACCATAGTAAATCAAAGGACATAGCCTGACATGCAAGAGTTCGTAGTACACTCAGGATTAAGATCGAATCCATATATGACTATCTATTAGATAAAATAAATTTCTTCGGTTAACAGATATTAAGAGAAATTCATATTTATCTGAGTCCAGTCCTATATGATCTCATCATACAAGGTGCTTTCATTCCCATGTCACTACATGAACGATCACGGATCAAGGTCGTCATACAAATATAGAATGGACTGCAGCTATAGATAAACCACAAACAAAGTACCATTTTTGTTTGCTCTTTATGGACTATTTAGATTACTAACTTCAGACTTAAATCCTCTTGTGCATCAAACATACATTAAGTCTGAAGATAAAAAAGTAATCAAGGTAAACAAGACAATTGGATAAAATGCGATTTAAATCAAACAAATTTGATAAATGAATAATGCATTTATCATTATTACAATAATCAATTCTGTTTACAATACATGAAGCTCTAGGACATATATCCCAACATATACACCATAGAAAATTTAATGAGATGAGATTAAGAAGGGTGTATTGAATTGAGATTTTAAAAGATTATTTTTAGTTTTAAAAGATTATTAGGACTTTTTAAAGAGGGTGTTCAAATCTAATGGTATTTAATCAGGACTTTAAACAAATAATAAAAATTCTTATGATATTGAAAAACTTGCTAATTTTGAAGGATTTTTTTATATGTGTAATTGTGTGAGACTTTTTAGTGGAATGTATAAATATCAAACCCTATAAAAAATCTCACCCTAACCCATCAGACTTTTAACATGAGATTTTTTTGGCTGTTAAGGAAGAGAAGAAGAACATACTTGTAAAGTCTTTGAGAATAAGGTACTTATTGTTCTAATTTTTATTATGTGTGGATCAGTTTTTATTTGTGGATGAAAAATAGACAGACTAGTGTTAACTTTTTCCCAACAATATTGTTTCCACCAGTTTATGTTAATTGATTTTACTGTCAGTTTGGCGATTTGGTTGTTATGTCCTTTTCACTCGAGAACTTGATTGATTATCTAGTGTTAGTTGCTGAAGTAGTTTGGTGAGAAGTGATTAATGTTTCTATGTTCTAAAGTTAAAAGAGTGTTTAGTGGTTTGATTTGGTAAAGTTGGCTTCTTGGATAATTTGTCATTTAAAAAGATTGGGAATTTGGTATTGCCTGTAAAACACAAACAAGAATTAGGTTTTGATAAAAGTTTTGGCTGCTCTAATGGAATTATTGCATAGTATGTGCCAATTTTATGTAAGCTCATAGATTAAGATTGACATATTGTTTATATATGAATAATTTTATCAGATAATGAGCCTTCATTTTGTCTTTTTTAACTGATGGCGTCAAACTCTTAAAATTCTAAAAAATTGAATTGAATTATCAAACGCAATTGTTGAGATGTTCTCATGTCTTGGTATGGTTGCTAATGAACTATTTAAAATTCTATTAATAATTTCTTACATGTGTTGTAGTAGTAATTTAAATGGGGGATTCAGAACAATGAAATAACAAAGGAAATTGCAAAGAGAAAGATAATTATGAATCTTGTATCATGCATGATATGAATGAGTCGTTGCACCTCTTGTTGGATGCTGTCAATAGGGGATTGCGTGATGCTAATGGTGTTGGATTTGATGCTTGGAGCGCCAATCCAGATAATGTATAGTACATTATATTTTATTATTTATTACTAAAATAACTACATTTTCATTTCAAATCTTATTAATAGTATTGTCATTATGCGTATTAGATTGATGTATAGATATGCTAAGAATGACATCGACCTTAGAATAGTCTTGTAGTAATATTAGACACTTGGTGGTCCGACATTGGGATAAGTATTACTATTGTAAATTATTCTTAAAGTATATATATTCTTAGTCATTGGTTTTGGAATACGGTCGAATTCCTATAACCTATAAGACTAGCACATGTCGTATATTAGAATTGGACTTCCAATGGCTTAACTAGATGTACCATTTGTTGGAGATTATCTAGGTCCCAAGGATCATAAATCAAGCATGAACATGTGTGAATACAATCGAGAAGTCGCAGAATACTTACATCGATCGGTTGAGCGACGCGGAGGCAACAAAAATTTCAGATTCTGCTCCTCACTGGTTCGGCAGTCCATTGCTTGTAGTCCACTGTTTTCAGTTTTGATCACCAAGAATTTGAGCTCCAAGCTTTGTCGTGGTGATTCCCAGCTCATGGGTGGACTTCCCTATCACATTTGCATGTCTCGTAGTGTGCTAGCACTTGCGATTTTTGCCACAAAAATCCAACTCTTGCTTCCCTTTTTCTTCCTTGGTTCACGGCAAAAACCAGAAGCAGTGAAGAAGAAAATGGCGTGAGGAGAGAAGAGGGAAAATAGAGGAGAGATAAAAATGTTGTGTGTTTTGGCTAAAAAGTGTATCATATACACTTAATCAATTTCTAAAATTGATTTTCCATTTTTGTTTTTCCAAAAAATCAAATGGCATTTAAGTTTTGCTAACCACCACATCAACTATTCACATCACACAAGTCAATCAAGTTGTCAAGTCACATCACTCAAAGTGACAAGTGATTTGACGCTTGATGTGACGCTAGATACGACTAGCGATTTGACGCTTGATTTGACGTGCCGCGCTCAAATTCGAAATGCGAATGCGCTCGTAAATAATCTCGGGCTCGGGTTCGCTAATTCCAAATTAATGAATTTTCCGTTGCGTCGTAATTAAATGATTACGCCTAGCGAAGTCACTATTCACGTCGATAACGAATTAATTCTAAATTAATTCGCTCGCCCGAATTAAAATCTAATTTTAATTCCGCGTCGAAATCCAATTTCGTTTAATATATCAAATATATTAATTTATCGATTAATTCCAAATTAATCATTATCTCTCTTTAATTATATTTTATCCCACATAAAATATCTCTGCAATTAATCCCAGATTAATTTTCTCTCTCATCTTATTAATCCCAGATTAATTTAGAGTGCGAGTCATACGTCATCGGTGAATCTTTGGGAAGCGACCCATGAGATCCCCGGATATGTTGGCAGTAAATTCGGTCGTCAGACTATCCGAACACGTAAGTACCTCGTACTACGTTTATACCGATTTACAAGAGAAGATTGGCCTCTAGCAAAGCGCCATGCCTACCCAATTCTCCGGAAATTTCCTTACAGGAATAAAGGATCTGTATCAGGCGTAGTATACGTAGTATTGCGTATTTCGATCCAGTATCGGATGATCACATGCAAGGCCTGGGGCTGGTACAATGTCTGCCCTGTACGAAGCATATATCGGATTACGAGCAACTAGTCTCTTTAATATCGGATAATCATGACCAAGTCATATTATCCCGACGGTTGCAACCTTTATAGAGAACCAGTTCTGTATACCTGCGCGATCATCAACTCCATATGACTGGAGTGACACTTCCGTCTTGGCATCACACCCAACACACTACGATTCTCGATATACCCAGAATTGGCGTACATAGAAACCGGTTAAAGCCCTGGACGACCTCAACCAAAGTATATTGATTGTCGTATGCATTAGCGGTGCAAGTCTCAGGTTAAGACCAAAGACACCTACCCTGATTTCGGATTTCCATAGACACATAGTCATACTACCAATAGAATTGTGAGGGGGTCTATCCAGAGCGAAGCTGTTTCCCATACCATCGGTGAAACACAACCTCCTATTACACTTGTATGAGTATCCTATACCCAAATTTATGAGAACTATGTCGTTATGCCCTCACAACGCGCACAAGTGTAATACTAGTCTTTTACGTATTCATCGATGTCAAATCTCGATAATACTCTGACTAGGGATATTTAATGATTTATCCTTCGTGGATTAATACTGTCTCATATCATTCTCAATCAAGGAACAAATCATAGGGACCTCCTATCATTTATATATCTAGGTGATCTAATCACAAATGATAAGAGTGCAATCTCCTTTTTCACATATTTAATTTGTACAACAACTCCGTGATCTGTACAAATAGTGACGCTATGGGTCATAATTGTCCAACACCATGAGCTTTGGAAGCTCGTATAGACATATGGGTATTGGTTGGACCGACTATTGAATAACTCACTAGTGATTCCTAATAGTTGGAAGTACACACCACCGTCAATAGGAATCTCCTCAAGTCGAGTAGCATATGTGTGTAAGTGTCCTAGACATGCCACGGGATCTCCAAGCGTGATTCGTGTGTGAATAAAATAAAAAATAAGTTGCGGAGGACTTACATTGATCGGTTGAGTTCAAAACTTTTCATGGATGTTGAAGCTTCCAAGCTCATGGGTGAGTATCCCTATCACCTTCATTTGACTCCCATATATGCTAGCAAGAACAAATGGAACAAATTTTATCTCCCAAGGAGAAACAATTTGTCCGAGAGAGAAAGGGAATCAATCGGCCAAGCTGATCAAATCAGAAGCCATTCGGCCTTGCTTGATTTTGGAGGCCATTCGGCCTATGTTCATTTTGCAGACCATTCGACCTTTGTCCAAAAAGAACAAATGCTTCTCGCCCAATTCAAAAAGAAACAGAGGCAAAGCTGCTTTCTATTTCTAAAAACAAAGCTGCTTTCGGCATTTTCATTAAAGAATTTAAAAGCCACTTTTCGGCCAATTCTTCTTTTCTTAATTTTGTGGCCATTCGGCCAAGAGCATTAAAGGCCATTCGGCCAAATGCATGGAGAGAGAGATGTTAATTTCCAAAATAAATGTGTTGAGTGTTTTATAAGATTCTACCAAAACCCATCACTCATATCTATCATCAAAGATTACTAATGATGTAAGTGAAGTGGGCCCCACTTTAAATTCAAAATTCAAGTGGGCTTGCTCAACACACTTTCGGGCTCGGATTCGTTTAATCCGATTAAACGAATTTTCCGTCGTGGCACAATTAAATCTAATTTAATTAAATAATAATACCCAGTAAAATTATTACGAAAATCGCTCGCGAATTAATTCCAAATTAATTCGTTCGCTAAAATTAAAATCCAATTTAATTTTCCGTTGAAATCCGATTTCAATTAATATATCTAATATATATTATTTAGCCCAATTAAATAAACGAAATAGTAAAATCTAATTTAACTATTAAATTTATTTTACCGATTAATTCCAAATTAATCGCGTTCTCTCCCATCGAAGAATTTAATCCCAGATAAATTCTCAACGCAATTAATCCCAGATTAATTCTTTCTCTGATAATTAATCCCAGATTAATTCTTTCCGTAATTAATCCCATATTAATTTTCTCTCTTTATTAATCCCAGATTAATATTCTCTCTCTTAATTAATCCCAGATTACTATTGTTCGAGTCAAACATCATCGGTGATTCTTTGGGATGCGACCCAAGAGATCCCTGGATATGTTGGCAGTAAATACGGTTATCGGGTTATCCGAATACGTGCATACCTGGTACCATGTTCTTACCGATTTACAAGACATGGTTGGCTTCTAGCAAAGCACCGTGCCTACCCAATTCTCCAGAAATATTCTTCCACTGAATACATTATCTTTGTCAGGCGTAGTATACGTAGTATTTGTTTGGTTTCTAAGATGTCCCAAGATCAATTTAAGCAATGAAACATGTGAATACTCAAAGAAGAATTTTCGGAATAATACTCACTTGGATCGGATGTTGAATGCGTCAAATAGGAAACCTTACTCCTTGAAGTTTCGGCCAAGCTCATCTTTTGAAGTTGAAATCCAATCTCCAAGCTTTGATGTTGATTCCAAGCTCAATGGGAAAGGTTTCCCTATCACCTTATATGATTCCTTTGTGTGCTAGCACTTAGAAAATTTGCAATAAACTTTTTATATTTCCCTTTGTAACTCACGGCTAAGTGAAGAAAAGGAATAGGAGAGAAAAATGTGAAGTGGGCGTGAATGGTGAGAGAGAGAATGGATGTCTTGACTTTTTAATTTGATTTCAAAAATCAAAAGGAAAGATATACCAAATATTTGGTATTAAGTCAATCATTACTTACACACTTGTGTGTCTTACAAGTCACCATCATTTCATCACCAAATTCCATCACCAAAAAGTTAGGCAAAGTGACTAGGTGATGTGACTTGTGATGTGACATGTGGGCTCCACTTGAATTCAAAATCTGAGTGGGCCCGCAAACACTCCCGGGCTCGGGTTCGCTAATTCCGAATTAATGAATTTTTCCGTTGTGACGTAATTAAATAATTATGCATAGCAAAATTACTATTCACATCGCTCGTGAATTAATTCTAAATTAATTTGTTTGCCCGAATTAAAATCCAATTTTAATTATGCGTCGAAATCTAATTTCGTTTAATATATCGAATATATTATTTTATCGATTAATTCCAAATTAATCGTTCTCTCTCTTCAAATAGTATTTTCTCCCAAATAAAATCTCTCCCAATTAATCCTAGATTAATTATGTTCGAATCATACGTCATCGGTGAATCTTCGGGAAGCGACCCATGAGATCCCTGGATATATTGGCAGTAAATCCGGTCGTCGGACTATCTGAACACGTACGTACCTAGTACTACATTTTTACCGATTTACGAGACATGGTTGGCTTCTAGCAAAGCACCGTGCCTACCCAATTCTCCAGAAATATTCTTAAAGGAATATATAATCTATGTCAGGCGTAGTATACGTAGTATTGCGTATTTCGATCTAGTATCGGATGGTCACATGCAAGGTCTGGGGCTGGAATAGTGTCTGCCCCGTATGAAGCATATATCAGATCATAAGCAACTAGTCTTTTTAATCGAATAATCATGACCATGTCATATTATCCCGATGGTTGCAACCAATTAGAGTACCAGTTCTGTATCCCTGCGTGATCATCATCTCCATATGACTGATGTGATACATCCGTCTTGACATCACACCCAGTACACTATGATTCTCAATAAACCCAGAAGAGGTGTACACAGAACATGTTAAAGTCCTGGACTACCAAAACCAAAGTGTATTGATTGTCACAAGTACTAGCGATGCAAGTCTCAGGTTAAGACCAAATACACCTACCCTGATTTGGATTCCCATAGACATATAGTCATACTACCAATGGGATTCTGCGGGGTCTATCCAGAGCGAAGCTGTTTCCGTACCATCGGTAAACACAACCTCCTATCACACTTACATAAGTATCCAATACTTAAATATATGAAACCTATGCCGTTACGCTTCCATAACACGCACAAGTGCAATACTAGTCTATTCCGCATTATCGATGTCCAGTCTCGATAATACTACGACTAGGGATATTTAATGATTAAACCGTTATAGATTGATATTGTCTCATATCTTATAATCCGAAACTAATCATAAAGGCTTTTATCATTTATATATTTAAGTAATCAAATTACAAAATGATAAAATGCAATTTCCATTGCTACATAGTTAATTTGTACAAAAAACCACAATGTCTTTTACAAATAGTGACGCTATGGGTCATAATTGTCCAACAATCTCCCACTTGGCCTATAGCCAGTCACTCAAGCATCTAACACCTGAACTATGTACATGTCGCTCAAACTTTTACGGAGGAATAGCTTTCGTCAGCGGATCTGTAATGTTGTCCTCTGATACGACCTTCTCGATCTTCACATCGCCACGATGTATGATCTCACGAATCAGATGGAAACATCGAAGAACATGCTTGGATCGTTGATGGGACTGCGGTTCCTTAGCCTGCGTTATAGCCCCGTTATTGTCACAATACAATGGAACGGGCTTAGCTGCTAACAGAATTACTCCTAATCCAATTAGGAATTTACGGATCCAAATTGCCTCTTTTGCTACTTCAGCTGCAATAATGTAATCCGCTTCTGTTGTTGAATCGTCAACAGTCTCTTGCTTGGAAGATTTCCAGCGTACTGCTCTGTTATTCAAACAAAACACGTACCCAGATTGCGACTTTGACGGGAAGCAGTTTTGACGTCTATCTGCCATATCTCGTAATCAAGGAAAGCAGTTTTGACGTCTATCTGCCATATCTCGTAATCAAAATATGCAGCTATAACAAGCATTATCCTAATGGATTTAATCATGGCAACAGGTGAAATAGTTTTGTCGTAATCGACACCATGTCGTTGACGATACCCTTTCGCTACAAGCCTAGCTTTGTACGTTTGTACGTTTCCATCCATGTTAGCCTTCTTCTTGAAGACCCATTTGCAACCAATAGGCTTTACGCCTTCTGGTGCATCAACCAGTGTCCAAACTTGGTTGTTGTACATGGAATCCATTTCGGAATTCATGGCATCTTGCCATAAACAGAGTCGATACCTTGTATCGCTTCCTCATACGTAGCCGGCTCGTCTTCCTCAATAAGATTAATATCCACAGGAAGTGAGATCAGAAACACATACCTCTCAGGTTGTTTTTTGACTCTCTCCGACCTACGCGGTTCTTGTGTATTCGAAGATTGTGGTACAGTCTCATCCCTGATGGACTGTTCATGTTCCGTTAAGGATTCTGTGCCAGGAACAATATCACTCCGATTTTCATCGAGTTCTACTTTCCTCCCACTTATCACTACATTTAGGAATTCCTTCTCAAGGAAAAACGCATGTAGAGCAACAAATACTTTGTTCTCTTGTGGGTGATAGAAGTAATATCCTTCGGTTTCCCTATGATATCCTACAAATAGGCATTTATCGATTTAGGTTCTAGTTTGGTACCTTCCAAATGTTTGACGTATGCCCAGCAACCCCAAATCTTCAGGATTGAGAAACCCGGTTTCTTTCCTGTCCATATTTCATACAGAGTCTGTTGAACAGACTTTGAAGGAAACTTATTCAAAATAAGTATTGCACTGTTCAATGCATATCCCCAGAAGGAAATAGGTAGCTCTGTGCGACTCATCATAGACCTTACCATGTCTAACAAAGTTTGGTTTCTCTGTTCAGACACACCGTTTAATTACGGTGTTCCTGGAGGAGTCCACTGTGAAAGAATACCATATTCTTTCAAGTAATCAAGAAACTCATTGCTTAAGTATTCGCCACCACGGTCCGACCGTAATATCTTAATACTTTTGCCGGTCTATTTTTCTACTTCGTGTCGAAACTCTTTGAATTTCTCAAAGGTTTCCGACTTGTGTCTCATAAGATACACATAACCATAACGCGATGCATCATCCGTAAAGGTTACGAAGTATTCATATCCACCTCTAGCCTGGCTAGACATGAGCCCACATACGTCACTATGAACGAGGGCTAACAGTTCGGTGGCACGTGCACCCTTAACGCTAAAAAGTAATTTAGGCATCTTGCCTAATAAACAAGATTCGCATAGGTCATATGAATTTGGATCAAATCCGTCCAAGTACCCACTCTTCGAAAGTGTGGATATACGTGTCTTGTTTATGTGTCCCAGACGACAATGCCACATGTAAGTTTCATCTTTGTTACTTACTTTAAGCCTTTTGTTTGTTACATTATATGTTTGAGATTGATTTATATTCAAAATATAAAGACCATTATTTACATCAGTAGTGCAAATTTCCATATCATTTTTATACATAAAACACCCAGTGTTTCCAAATACAAAAGTATACCCACATTGGGCTAACATAGATACAGAAAAAATATTCCTAGTCAAACTAGGTACATAATAACAGTCTGTAAGTTTAAGTACATGCCCCGAGGGCAGTTCCAAAAAAAAAGTACCAACGGCCAAAACGGCGACTCGTGTCCCATTTCCAACGTGGAGGTCAATCTCTCCTGAGGCCAGTCTCCTGCTAATCTGCAGATCCTGCACATTAGTACATATTGTTGGTTTCTAAGGCATTCCCAAGATCATATTTAAGCATAAAACATGTGAAAACATAAAGAAGTATGGCGGAATCATACTTACAATGAACGCATTTAAGATGCATCAAATTGAAAATTTTCTTCTCCAAGTTTTCGGCCAAGCTCCAATTTGGGGATGAAGTCCAAGCTCCAAGCTTTATGCTTTAATTCCAAACTTTTGGGATGGTTTCTCTATCACCTTGGATGATTCCTTAATGTGCTAGCAACTTAGAAATTTTGCACCAAAACTTCTAACTTTTCTTCCTCCTAGTTTCGGTCAAGAGCAAGAAAATGGAGATAGTGTTTTTCTTCAAAAAACCGAGAGGGAGAGAGATGGAATGAGTTGTGTTGACTTGGTTTTTGATTTCAAAAATCTAATAATCATATACCAAACATTTGGTATTAGTCAATCAAGCCATCAAGTTTAGGAAGTGTGTAAGGCAAGTCATCATCATTCTCACCAAAACCCATCAACAAAAGTAACTAAAGTGACGAGTGATGTGACAACTGATGTGACATGTGGGCTCCACTTGATTCAAAATCCGAGTGGACTCGTGACACATCCAGGGCTCAGGTTCGCTAATTCCGAATTAACGAACTTTCCGTTGCAATGTAATTAAATCAAATTTAATTAAATAATTATGCCTAGCAAAATTACTATTCACGTCGCTAGCGAATTAATTCTAAATTAATTCAATTGCCCGAATTAAAATCCAATTTTAATTCCGCGTCAAAATCTAATTTCGTTTAATATATCGAATATATTATTTTATCGATTAATTCTAAATTAATCGTTCTCTCTCTTCAAATAGTATTTTATCCTAGATAAAATCTCTCCGTAATTAATCCCAGATTAATTATGCTCGAATCATACTGTAGGACACAGAACTTGACGACGTTGTTTTAGGCTCGCGGCCTAGTTGGGAGTACGCAATAGCTCACGGGGAACTAAACCGGAGAAATAACATGGAGTCGCCACCCGGTGTGAACCAGGACAAAGGTTTAAGGCCGTACTCACCCCTCGCAAGGGAAGACCTCAAACCTGTTGGGTTCGGAATGGTCTCTTACTTATGCCACTTGTAATGATGTGATTTGTGCAATATCTTAACCGAATCTACGCAACTTGCTCAAGAACAACCTACATCTAGTTCATGTTCATAAGGATAAATCCTATGTCTAAGTTTGCATGCTTGGAAAGTAAGTCCTCAAAACACACGACAACACACGACAATCTCATGAACATATTTCAATTATATAATGCGAAAAGCAAACAACAACATAAACTCAATGTAAATTCCAAACGCAAAACAAATAACTACTAATGCTTTTAAAAATAAACAACTAAATCATGTTTAAAAATAAATAACATACTATACTAAATCATGCTTAAAAAGAATAAATAACATACTAGACTAAATCATGCTCGCATACATGTTTGGATGAAATGAAATACGTGTGTCTCTTAAGTGGTATGTGGCATTGTATCCCGAGTGCAAACCGCAATACCGTCCATTTAGAATCGGCTACAGAATTTACGTCCGAGTTTCCATCCGATATACCACAAAAGAGAACAAGCATTCCGTTCACCCGGAATTCACATCATGCATCAACAAACGACTCTCATGCGATAATATATTAAAATAAATAAAAAACGAAGAATAATAAATAAAGAAGGTGCCCTAAGGTCTAACCTCTTTTGTCGTCTCTTGAAAGCGCGTTACACGGCCGTCGGAAGGGTTGATATTCCGTAACTTTCCTGGTTCACTAATCCAACATTTTTTCCTCGTTGTTTCGGCTGCTGTTTTCACTCCGTTTCGCTGCTGTTTGTGTTGTATTTTATGGTCACTATTTTTTGGTAATTTTCTGGACAGTTTTCTGAGCAGTTTCTGGGCAGTTTTTCTGGGCAATTTTCGGCAGTTTTAGGCTGTGTTTTGCAAGGGCTGTATGCGACTATAAAGGGGCTGTGAATGGCTACTGTTATATGGTGGTGATTTGCGTGGACTGGGCTATTTGCAGGTCTATTTTGCGTGAGTTGAGGCTAATTTGAGTGAGGCTAGGTGGCTTATGTGTTATGAGTGTGTATCGTGAGTGGCTGAATGTTTGTGGGGTTAGGGGTTGTTGACGTGTTGGTGGGCTGCAACGTGTGGAGCAGGCTGGTGTAGGCAAATTGCGTGAGTGGGTTGCCGAGAGTGGATGGAGAGAGGTGAGGGGCCGAGGGAGGTTCCAGAGAGAGAAAGGGCGTACATGGGTTTATTTGTTTGAGAGATACGTGAGATGCATGGGAAAGAAGAGAGAATGGCCGAAAGCTAGGGTTTATTTGATGTGTTATTAAGATGAATGAGCTACGGTAATTGCGTGTATTAGCTGAGTTATTTTCTTTGTATATCTTTGTGAGATTTGAGCTAGGGCTTTTAATGTTGGTGAGGGGTTCTTTTTATAGGCAAATGGATGGGTTTACCTTTTGTGAATAGGGAAAGGATTTGTGTATTAATTAGGAGATATTTTTTAAATTATTATGTGATAAGGAAAATCTTTTAATTAGGGAAGTGTTTTAATTTAATTTTGATTTTTTCTCTTTTAGTGGGGATATTATTTGATTTGTATCTTTTAATTAGGGAATGTATTTTAAGTGGATTAGGAAAGTATTTGATGATATTTCTTTAATTTAGGAAGGGGATTTATTTAATTTTGGAATGAGATTTAATTTAATTTTGGAAGGTGATTTGGTTTGATTGTTTAATGTGTGGATTTTTTAGGGAAGTGATTTAACGGGCTTGGGCGTGTGGCTTTGGTGATGTGTGGGCTTGGTGTGTGGTTTTTGGGGGTTTGGGCTAAGGGTGTGTTTTGAAACAGTGGTACAACAAGCGAACCCGAAGCTAATCCAGCGAATTAAATCCAACAGAAATGTCAATTCTTGACTCTTCCCTTCCGACGTTTGTTTCCCACGGCTTCCACAATTAAAGAGGTAGTGTCTCCATGTGAGACTCATCATCGGGACTTATATGCAAAAATGCAGTGCCTACAGTCGCCCCCACTTTGATGGGACTTGTGCAGTGTGACAATGACAATCCTATCAAAGTTATGCAATGCATTTTTACTTACCTGGCTCGCCAGCTGCCACTTGACTTGCCTGTTGCTTTGAGTTGAGTTGATTTGGTGGTGAGGTGTTGCGACCCCTGGTTCATTCCCGAACCATTATGTGAGGTGGTCCATTCCCGAACCGTTACTGTGAGATGGTCCATTCCCGAACCGTTACTGTGAGGTGGCCTATTCCCGAACCGTTACTGTGATGTGTTCCATTCCTGAACCGTTACTGTAAGGGCGTCCATTCCCAAACCGTTACTGTGATGTGGTCCATTCCTGAACCGTTACTGTAAGGTGGTCCATTCTCGAACCGTTACTGTGAGGTGGTGCATTCCTGAACCGTGCTCCATTCTCGGAGTGCCATTCCTGGTTGTTCATTCCCAAACTGTGTTTCCATTCTCGGAGTGTCATTCCCGGCTTGTTCATTCTCGAACTCTGCTCCATTCTCGGGTTGCCATTCTCGGCTTGTTCATTCTCGAACCTTGTTCCATTCTCGGATTGCCATTCTTGGCTTGTTCATTCTCGAACCTTGCTCCATTCTCGGATTGTCACTCTCGGATTGCCATTCTCGGCTTGTTTATTCTCGAACCTTGCTCCATTCTTGGATTTCCATTCTTGGCTTGTTCATTCTCGAACCTTGCTCTATTCTCGGATTGCCATTCTCGGCTTGTTCATTCTCAAACCTTGTTCCATTCTCGGATTGCAATTCTCGGCTTGTTCATTCTCGAACCTTGTTCCATTCTCGGATTGCAATTCTCGGCTTGTTCATTCTCGAACCTTGTTCCATTCTCATATTGCCATTCTCGGCTTGTTTATTCTCGAACTCTGCTCCATTCTCAGATTACCATTCTCGGCTTGTTCATTCTTGAACTCTGCTCCATTCTCGGATTACCATTCTTGGCTTGTTCATTCTCGAACTCTGCTCCATTCTCGGATTACCATTCTTGGGTTGTTCATTCTCGAACTCTGCTCCATTCTCGGATTACCATTCTTGGCTTGTTCATTCTCGAACTCTGCTCCATTCTCGGATTTCCATTCTCGACATACTGATGCTGATGTCTCCATACCCGGAGTGCCATACCCGGTAAAAATGATCATGATGTATCCATACCCGGAGTGCCATACCCGGAAAAACTGATACTGATGCTAATATGGGCCTCGCCCCCAGAGTGCCATACCCGGAAAGACTGATACTGATGCTAATATGGGCCTCGCCCTCAGAGTGCCATACCCGGCCAGACTTGATACTGATAATGATGTGGGCCTCGGCCCCAGAGTGCCATACCCGGCAAGACTGCTACGGATAATGATGTGGGCCTCGCCCCCAGAGTGCCATACCCGGCAAGACTAAAACTGATGATGTGATGATTCGTTCTCGAACCATGCTGTGAGGTGATCCATTCCCGAACCGTACTCCATTCTCGGAGTGCCATTTTCGGCATGCTAAACCTCATTTCTGAGGCGTCGCTGATGTGATGATTGTCCATTCTCGAACTATGCTCCATTTTCGGAGCGCCATTTTTGGCATCTGATGTGTGTGCTCCATTTTGGAGCACCATTTTCGGCATGTGTTGTGTGTGCTCCATTTTGGAGTGCCATTTTCGGCATCTGTTGTGTGTGCTCCATTTTGGAGCGCCATTTTCGGCTTCTGCTGTGGTAGTGGTCCCTTTCCGAACCGTGCTATGTGAGAATGTGGCTCATTTTTTAACCGTGCTCCATTTCCGGAGTGCCATTTTCGGCATGCTGATGACGTGTTAGTGGTCCATTTCCGAACCGTTACTGAGTTGAGATGAGGGTCTTGTTCCCTGAATTGAGTTGAGATTTATGGCGAGGTGCTGTGACCCCCGGGTCTTGTTACCGAACTGTGTAGACTATGTGCTTTGTTCATGAGTTATACTGAATGCGGGCTTTATTCCCTGAGCTGTGTTGACTGTGGGCTTTGTTCCCTAGTTGTACTGAATGTGGGATTTATTCCCTGGGCTTTGTTCCCGATCCGTGCTGAGTGTGAGCTTTATTCCCAAACTGTTGATTATGGGCTTCGACCTTGGGACTCATCCCCAAAACTGCTAATGATGTGGGCCTCGGCCCTGTGACTCATCCCCAAAACTGATACTGATATGGGCCTCGACCCTGGGACTCATCCCCAAACTGATGCTGATGTGGGCCTCGACCCTAGGACTCATCCCCAAAATTGAAACTGATGTGGGCCTCGACCCTGGGACTCATCCCTAAACTGATGCTGATATGGGCCTCGCCCCTAGACTGATACTGATGTGGGCCTCGCCCCTAGACTGATATTGATGTTGATGTGGGCCTCGCCCTAGGACTCATCCCCAAACTGATGCTGATGTGGGCCTCGACCCTGAGACTCATCCCCAAACTGATGATGCTATGTTGCTGTTGCATTTGCCGCTATCTCATTTTCTTTAAAACTTGTGAACAAAAACAAGACAAAGATTGCGTGTATATGACGTGTATGCTTGCATGCATGAATGTGTTTCCTATTCCGATGGGTTAGGTCTTCCTTGTGCTCTTCGGTGCTTCTCGCCTATAACTGTCTTTGGTCGCCCCCGGGGCCCGCATACAGTTTCTTTCTGTCAATTCTCTTCTGGTAATTGCTCAGTTTCCTTTAGTCCATGACTCAATATCTCATTACGCCTCTGATTCGTGAGGTGGTAGACTGGTGGCCCCCAGTCTTGATTTAGCTTTCTGCTCTCCGCTGTTTGCACTAGGTCAAGGTGAGCCACGTGATGTGGCATTCCATATCATCATGCCATATTACAAGCTATAAAATAGTCTCAATAGTTATACATATTATTATCCTCAAAGAATGCTCAGTATTGAAACCAAAGAACCTTCAAAACATTGAACGCAACTCAAATCCAAGTCTTTGAATAAATGATCTAAGCCAGACTCAAAGTGTGTGTGCGCAAAGGTTCCTTTGCAGATTCATCCCCAGGTAAGCCAACTCAATGATTTCGTCAAAAAACTGGGATTGATGGGTCAAACCAACCTAGATGTCTCAATTATGCCTGTAGTTGCTTTCCCGAGCTCAATGTGGCATGGTTTTCTTTCTATTTTGTCTTTTTTTTTTCATTTTGAATTTTTTTTTCTTTTTTTTTTTTTTCAACACCTACCCTTTAAGGTAGCATTTCTCCTCATGGTGGTCCTAATACTCGCCCATGGGTAGCTTCACGCTTATCGGTTATAGGTGGTTCAATTCTTTTCCTTAGAGACTTTTCTTTCATTTTCAACCATACCACACATCATAACATAAGCAAATCAAGATAGAGATCTAAGCAAACAGTCATTCACCAACCTACAATTCTTCAACTAGTCACCTTGCCAACTACTCAGGTTTTCACCGCTAAGATCCTATAGTGAAGTGCTTACGAGTCTAACATAGATCAATCACTCAAAGTATCAGATAAAAGCACATCAAGAGTTTATCGTTTCTAAGATTTCATCCTAAAGCAAACGATTTCATCATTGGACTTATGTCTAACTATCAAGAACTAAAAACAAACAGTTTTTTTTTCTTTTTTTTTTTTTTGTCTTTTTTTGTCTTTTTCTCCCTTTTTTTTTTCTTTTTTTGTCTTTTTTTTTCTTTTTCTTCGGGCCCACCATGGTCTTTCTATCCTTGCCGTAAAAATTTATGTTTCTCGGCTTCCTTTTCTCGATATCCATGTTTGCTAAACTCTTCTTGACAAATCTTTTTTTTTCAAACCAACGGATATCTATGATGGCTTTTAAGACACAGGGTTAACATGATGCGTGTATGCATGATATGAATGAGATGCGTACGATTTATGAGATATATAAGTCAGCCCATTATTTGTTGGACAATTATGACCCATAGCGTCATTATTTGTACAAATCATGGTGTTGTTGTACAAATTAACTATGTGACAAGGATATTGCACTCTTATCATTTATGATTAGATCACCAAGATATATAAATGATAGGAGGTCCCTGTGATTTGTTCCTGAATTGAGAATGATATGAGACAGTATCAATCCACGAAGGATAAATCATTAAATATCCCTAGTCAGAGTATTATCGAGATTGGACATCGATAAATACGTAAAAGACTAGTATTACCCTTGTGCGCGTTGTGAGGGCACAACGGCATATAGACCCGGCCAAGTTCCGGTTCGGAACCGGAACCGAACCGGTTGGAACCGGACGGTTCCGGTTCCAACCGGTTCCGGAACCGAACTGGAACCTGACCGGTTCGGTTAGGGTTCTCACACCTAACCGAACCGGTTGGAACCGCTGGAACCGAACGGTTCCAGCAGTTCCAACCGGAACCGTAACGGTTCCGGTTGGAACCGAAATTAAAAAAAAAAAATTACTTGAATCGTAAGGTTCCACAAGTAAATCTCAATTTTTATTATTAATAATAATGAGGTTTAAAATTGCAATACTAAAACATGAATGTCCACATCTTTTTTATAACCAACTCTTGGTTATTGACTTCTTCATTTAAGCGATGTGGGACACAATAGCCAAATAACAAATATCCCACATCGCTTATATAAAGAAAGCACTAGCCAAGAGTTGGCTATAAAAAGGATTCTATGTTAAAGAATTTTATAAAAAAATATTCTATAAAAATGATTTGATGGTTTGAAAAAACATTACGATTATAGAATTTTTTCTATTTTTTAAAATTATTATTAAAAAAAAAAAAAAAAAAACGGTAACCTAACCGGAACCAACCGGTTCGGTTTACGGTTTAACGGTTCCGGTTCCACTTAAGTGTGGAACCGGAACCGAACCGGAATTAACCAGTTTGGTTCCGATTCCACACTTGTGGAACCGGAAACCGGCCGGTTCGGTTTCGAACCGGAACAGAACCGCCGGCCGGGTCTAACGGCATAGTTCTAATATATTTGGGTATAGGATACTCATGCAAGTGTATATGAGGTTGTGTTTTACCGATGGTACGGGAAACAACTTCGCTCTGGATAGACCCCCTCGTAATTCCATTGGTAGTATGACTATGTGTCTATGGAAGTCCGAAATCAGGGTAGGTGTATTTGGTCTTAACCTGAGACTTGCACCGCTAATAATTGCGACAATCAATATACTTTGGTTGCGGTCGTCCAGGGCTTTAACAGGTTCTGTGTACGCCTATGTAGGGTATATTGAGAATCGTAGTGTGTTGGGTGTGATGTCAAGACGGAAGTGTCACTCCAATCATATGGAGATGATGGTCACGAAGGATACGGTACTAGTACTTTTAAGTACTGCAGTCATCAAGATAAAATGACATGGTCAGGTTCATCCGATTATAGAGACTAGTTACCATACATCCGACATGTGCTTCGTACGGGGCATACACAATGCTAGCCCCAGGCCTAGCACGTGATCATTCGATACTGGATTGACATACGCAATACTACGTATACTACGCCTGACATAGATCCTTTATTTCTGTAAGGATATTTATGGAGAATTGGGTAGGCATGGGGCTTTGCTAGAAGCCAACATTGTCTTGTAAATCGGTACAAACGTAGTACTAGGTACTTACGTGTTCGGATAGTCCGACGACCGAATTTACTGCCAACATATCCGGGGATCTCATGGGTCGCTTCCCGAAGATTCACCGATGACGTATGACTCGCACTTTTATTAATCTGGGATTAATATGATGAGAGAGAAAATTAATCTGGGATTAATTGCGGAGATATTTTATCTGGGATAAAATATCAATTAAATAGGGATAACGGTTATTTGGAATTAATCGATTAAATAATATATTCGATATATTATAAGAAATTGGATTTCGACACGGAATTAAAATTAGATTTTAATTTGGGCGAACGAATTAATTTAGAATTAATTCATTAGCGACATTAATAGTGACTTCGCTAGGCATAATCATTTAATTACGACGCAACATAAAATTTGTTAATTTGGAATTAGCGAACCCGAGCCCGAGATTATTTATGAGCGCATTCGCATTTCGAATTCGAGTGCGGCACGCAAGTCAAATCAAGCGTCAAATCGCTAGTCGCATCAAGCGTCAAATCATTAGTCACTTTGAGTGATGTGACAACTTGTCACTTGATTTGATTGATTGATGGATTGATTGATTGATGTTGGTGGTTGGCATTTAAGGCTTTGATTGTTTGACTTTTTAAAGCAAAATTTTGTTATATGTTTTAGAAATTAATTACCAAAATTAGACAACACATTTCCATCTCTCTCTTTTCTTTTTGGAGCCAAAACTCCTTCATCTCTCCTTCACGGTCTTGGACCCAATTCTTCACTGGTTTTTTTTGGGGAGAAACCGTGAGCTAAGGAAGCAAGAGTGATGATTTTTCAAGAGAATCATGCGAAGGTGATAGGGAAGTCCACCCATGAGCCGGGAATCATTTGACGAAGCTTGGAGCTTGATGAAGATGATCCAAAGCCGAATCCTTGGAGGCCAAAACTGCAGTTTGCCGTGAGCAGTAAGGAAGGCAGTGAAGATTTTTGTTGCCTCGCGCGTCGCTCAACCAATCGATGTGAGTATTCCACAACTCCCTTGTTGTATTCGCACTTGTTTCATGCTTGTTTAATGATCTTGGGACCTTAGCAAACACCAACATTATTATTTTAAAGTATTCAATCATACTATTGCGTGGTGCAAACTTGTCCCAGTTAAAAAGGCCCAACAAGTTTACACTTTTGCGATAACATGGCTAACCAACTTCAAATGATAAGAGGCCTAAACACGAAATGGCCCATGGGCATTTTAGAAGCTTTTGGCCCAATTTCCATAAAGCACAGACTCGTCCCAGTTTAAATGGCCCAACAAGCCCATACCTCATGACAAAAGGTCCAACTGGATCCAAATGACGACGGTCCAAAACATAAACATAAAAAATAACTTCTACTAATTCTACGACTAAAGTTCACACGTGGGTTTACGGGAGTGCGGATAAAGGCTCTCGCTGACGAAGGATTGCCCACAACTAGGACTCCTCACTCAAGGGTTCGAGCGACCAAGTGAGTGCACCTTTTTTATACCTTAAGGTACGTGCCAACGAGTTATGGTGTATGACTGACTATCAAATGGATTTCCCATTATAGATTCCCCAGAGAGAGGGTGGAGCGAACTCTTTTAAATACCCAAGTCTCTTAGGCTCTTATCGCATTGGTGACAAGAATAAACAACAAGTCCTCCAAATTAGTCTGTCACAACGAGCTAAGGGTAATGACTACCGAGGTGCCATCACAGCTTTTCCTTATAGAAAGGTAGTGAATGAAGGAAGACATTAAACCATCACCTAGCCTTAACAATGCCTTTGATTAAACCCCTTCAACCTACTATAGACACGATTAACTAAAGCACAAATCATAATCATTACAAGACGTTATTTCGGGGCCGATTCTCTATCCCCAGTGTGTTAGAGATTATCTAGGTCCCAATGATCATAAATCAAGCATGAACATGTGTGAATACATTCGAGGAAGTTGCGGAATACTTACATCGAGCGGTTGAGCGACGCGGAGGCAACAAAAACGAAATCTGCTCGGCAGTGGACTGCTCACGGCAGTGCAGTGAATTTGCTCACTGGTTTCGGTTTTGATCACCAAGAATCAAGCTCCAAGTTTTGCGAAACGATTCTCGGATCATGGGTGGACTTCCCTATCACCTTCGCATTGATCCCGGAGTGTGCTAGAACTCTCGATTTTGCCACAAAATCACACTTGCTTCTCTTTTTCCTCTTCAATCCACGTCAGTTCACTACTTTGGCAGAAGAAGAAATGTGCAGCCCTAAGGGCGTGAGGATGAAGAGAAATGAGAGAGAGAAGAAGTTGTAAGAGTTATGTTTCAAATGTGTATCTAATACCATTAATAATTAAAAGTAAAATACCTATATCAAATAAAGGTAAATAGGCTTTTTAATTAATACAACAACTCACATTTGAGTGTCAAACACTCAAACATCAACTCATATCAATCAATCAAATCAAGTGATAAGTTGTCACACCACTCAAAGTGACTAATGATTTGACGCTTGATGCGACTAGCGATTTGACGCTTGATTTGACTTGCCGCACTCGAATTCTAAAGGATCTGTATCAGGCGTAGTATACGTAGTATTGCGTATTTTTGTCCAGTATCGGATGATCACATGCGAGGCCTGGGGCTGGTACAGTGTCTGCCCTGTACGAAGCATAAATCGAATTACTAGCAACTAGTCTCTTTAATATCGGATAATCATGACCAAGTCATATTATCCCGACGGTTGCAACGTTATTTAGAGAGCCAGTTCTGTATCCCTGCGCGATTATCAACTCCATATGACTGGAGTGACACTTCCGTCTTGACATCACACCCAACCACTACGATTCTCGATATACCCAGAATTGGCGTACATAGAAACCGGTTAAGCCCTGGACGACCTCAACCAAAGTATATTGATTGTCGTAGGCATTAGCGGTGCAAGTCTCAGGTTAAGACCAAATACACCTACCCTGATTTCGGACTTCCATAGACACATAGTCATACTACCAATGGAATTCCGAGGAGGTCTTATCCATAGCGAAGCTTTTTCCCGTACCATCGGTGAAACACAACCTCCTATTACACTTGCATGAGTATCCTATACCCAAATATATGAGAACTATGCCATTGTGCCCTCACAACGCGCACAAGTGTAATACTAGTCTTTTACGCATTCATCGATGTCCAATCTCGATAATGCTCTGACTAGGGATGTTTAATGATTTATCCTTCGTGGATTGATATTGTCTCATATCTTTCTCAATCCAGGAACAATCACATGGACCTTCTATCATTTATATATCTAGGTGATCTAATCACAAATGATAAGAGTGCAATCTCATTTTTCACATAGTTAATTTGTACAACAACACTGTGATCTGTACAACACAGTGGAGTCGCCAGACTGTAGGACACAGAACTTGACGATGCTATTCTAGGCTCGCGGCCTAGTTGAGAGTACGGAATAGCTCACGGGGAACTAAACCGGAGAAATAACATGGAGTCGCCACCCGGTGTGAACCGGGACAAAGGTTTAAGGCCGCACTCACCCCTCGCAAGGGAAGACTTCGAACCTGTTGGGTTCGGAATGGTCCCTTACTTATGCCACTTGTAATGATGTGATTTGTGCAATATCTTAACCGAATCTACGCAACATGCTCAAGAACAACCTATATCTAGTTCATGTTCATAAGGATAAATCCTATGTCTAAGTTTGCATGCTTGGAAAGTAAGTCCTCATAACACACAGCAATCTCATGAATATATTTCAATTATATAATGTGAAAAGCAAACAACAACATAAACTTAATGCAAATTCCAAACGCAAAACAAATAACTACTCATGCTTTAAAAATAAACAACTAAATCATGTTTAAAAATAAATAACATACTAGACTAAATCATGCTTAAAAAGAATAAATAACATACTAGACTAAATCATGCTCGCATACATGTTTGGATGAAACGAAATACGTGAGTCTCTTAAGTGGTACATGGCATTGTATCCTGAGTGCAAACCGCAATACCGTCCATTCGGAATCGGCTACGGAATTTACGTTCGAGTTTCCATCCGATATACTATAAAAGAGAACACGCATTTCGTTCACCCGGAATTCACATCATGCATCAACAAACGACTCTCATGCGATAATATATTAAAATAAATAAAAAACGAAGAATAATAAATAAAGAAGGTGCCCTCAGGTCTAACCTCTTATGTCGTCTCTCGAAAGCGCGTTACACGGCCGTCGGAAGGGTTGATATTCCGCAACTTTCCTGGTTCACTAATCCAACGTTTTTTCCTCGTTGTTTCACTGTTTGGGCTGATGTTTTCACTCCGTTTCGCTGCTGTTTGTGTTGTATTTTATGGTCACTATTTTTTGGTAATTTTCTGGAAAGTTTTCTGGGCAGTTTTCGACAGTTTTAGGTTGTGTTTTGCAAGGGCTGTATGCGACTATAAAGGGGCTGTGAATGGCTGTTGTTTATATGGTGGTGATTTGCGTGGACTGGGTGTTTGCAGGTCTGTTTTGCGTGAGTTGAGGCTAATGTGCGTGAGGCTATGTGGCTTATGTGTTATGAGTGTGTATTGTGAGTGGCTGAATGTTTGTGGGGCTATGGGCTGTTGACGTGTTGGTGGGCTGCAACGTGTGGAGCAGGCTCGTGGAGGCAAATTACGTGAGTGGATTGCCGAGAGTGGATGGAGAGAGGTGAGGGGCTGAGGGAGGTTCCAGAGAGAGAAAGGGCGTACGTGGGTTTATTTGTTTGAGAGATACGTGAGATGCATGGGAAAGAAGAGAGAAGGGCCGAAAGCTAGGGTTTATTTGATGTGTTATTAAGATGAATGAGCTAGAGTAATTGTGTGTATAAGCTGAGTTATTTTCTTTATATATCTTTGTGAGATTTGAGCTAGGGCTTTTAATGTTGGTGAGAGGTTCTTTTTATAGGCAAAGGGATGGGTTTACCTTGTGTGAATAGGGAAAGGATTTGTGTATTAATTACGAGATATTTTTTTAATTATTATGTGATAAGGAAAATCTTTTAATTAGGGAAGTGTTTTAATTTAATTTTGATTTTTTCTCTTTAGTGGGATATTATTTGATTTGTATCTTTTAATTAGGGAATGTATTTTAAGTGGATTAGGAAAATATTTGATGAGATTTCTTTAATTTAGGAAGGGGATTTATTTAATTTTGGAATGAGATTTAATTTAATTTTGGAAGGTGATTTGGTTTGATTGTTTAATGTGTGGATTTTTTAGGGAAGTGATTTAACGGGCTTGGGCGTGTGGTTTTGGTGAAGTGTGGGCTTGGTGTGTGGTTTTTGGGGGTTTGGGCTAAGGGTATGTTTTGAAACAGAGGTCCAACAAGCGAACCCGAAGCTAATCCAGCGAATTAAATCCAACAGAAATGTCAATTCTTGACTCCTCCCTTCCGACGTCCGTTTCCCGCGGCTTCCACAATTAAAGAGGTAGTGTCTCCATGTGAGACTCATCATCGGGACTTATATGCAAAAATGCAGTGCCTACACATACGTCATCGGTGAATCTTCAGGAAGCGACCCAAGAGATCCCTGGATATGTTGGCAGTAAATCCGGTCATCGGACTATCCCAACACGTACGTACCTCGTACTATGTTTTTACCAATTTACGAGACATGGTTGGCTTCTAGCAAAACACCATGCCTAACCAATTCTCCAGAAATAATCTTAATGGAATATATAATCTATATCAGGCGTAGTATACATAGTATTGCGTAATGCGTATTGCGTATTGCGATCTAGTATCGGATGTCACATGCAAGGCTTGGGGCTGGAATAGTGTCTGCCCCGTATGAAGCATATATCGGATTACAAACAACTAGTCTCTTTAATCGAATAATCATGACCATGTCATATTATCCCGATGGTTGCAACCATTTAGAGTACCAGTTCTGTATCCCTGCGTGATCATCATCTCCATATGACTGAAGTGATACTTCCATCTTGACATCACACCTAATACACTATGATTCTCAATAAACCCAGAAGAGGCGTACACATAACCTGTTAAAGTCCTAGACGACCAAAACCAAAGTGTATTGATTGTCGCAAGTACTAGCGATGCAAGTCTCAGGCTAAGACCAAATACACCTACCCTGATGCAGATTCCAATAGACACATAGTCATACTACCAATGAGATTCTACAGGGTCTATCCAGAGCGAAGCTATTTCTATACCATCGGTAAACGCAACCTCCTATCACACTTGCATAACTATCCAATACTTAAATATATGAGAACTATGCCGTTATGCTTCCATAACACGCACAAGTGCAATACTAGTCTATTCCGCATTATCGATGTCCAGTCTCGATAATACTACGACTAGGGATATTTAATGATTAAACCTTTATGGATTGATACTGTCTCATATCTTATAATCTGGAACTAATCATAGGGACTTTTATCATTTATATATTTAAGTAATCAAATTACAAAATGATAAAATGCAATTTCCATTGCTACATAGTTAATTTGTACAAAAACCACAATGTCTTTTACAAATAGTGACGATATGGGTCATAATTGTCTAACAATCTCCCACTTGGCCTATACCCAGTCACTCAAGCATCTAATACCTGAACTATGTACATGTCGGTCAAACTTTTGCTGAGAAATAGCTTTCGTCAGCGGATCTGCAATGTTGTCCTTTGATGCGACCTTCTCGATCTTCACATTGCCACGATGTATGATCTCACGAATCAGATGGAAACGTCGAAGAACATGCTTGGATCGTTGATGAGACCGCGGTTCCTTAGCCTACATTATAGCCCCGTTATTGTCACAATACAATGGAACGGGCTCAGCTGCTAACGGAACTACTCCTAATCCAATTAGGAATTTACGGATCCAAACTGCCTCTTTTGCTGCTTCAGCTGCAGCAATATACTCTGCTTCTGTTGTTGAATCGGCAACAGTCTCTTGCTTGGAAGATTTCCAGCTTACTGCTCCGTTATTCAAACAAAATATGTACCCGGATTGTGACTTGCAGTCGTCTTTATCGGTTTGGAAACTTGCATCGGTATACCCAGTTACCTCAAGTTCTCCATCTCCATAGATTAAGAAAGCATCCTTAGTTCGTCTAAGATACTTAAGGATATTTTTAACCGCCATCCAGTGACTATCACCTAGATCGGCCTGATAGTGATTACACATGCTCAAAGCATACGAGACATCAGGTCGTGTACATATCATGGCATACATGATCGATCCGACTGCCGAGGCGAACGGTATCCGCTCATGTTGTCTCTCTCATCTTGAGTTTTAGGACACATGTCCTTAGATATAGTGACGCCATGTGACACTAGCAACAGTCCCATCTTGGACTGATCCATGTTGAATCTCTTCAACATTTTTTCACTGTACATAATCTGGGAGAGTCCAAGCAGCTTTCTAGATCTATCCCGGTAGATCTTTATTCCTAGAATAAAGGCTGCTTCTCCCAGATCCTTCATGGAGAATTTTAATGAAAGCCAAGCTTTCACCGATGTTAACATGGGAATGTCATTGCCAATAAGCAATACATCATCAACGTAAAGGACAATGAATATCAGTGCGCTCCCACTAACCTTCTTATATACACAAGGATCATCTTCGTTTTGAACGAAATCATATTCTTTTATGATCTCATCAAAATGTTGGTTCCAAGAACGCGATGATTGCTTCAATCCATAAATGGATCGATTTAACTTACAAACCTTGTTTGCAAGTTTTGGTACGATAAAACTGTCAGGCTGTTGCATATAAAGATCCTCCAAAAGGTTTCCGTTAAGGGAAGCAGTTTTGACGTCCATCTGCCATATCTCGTAATCGAAATATGCAGCAATAGCAAGCATTATCCTAATGGATTTAATCATGGCAACTGGTGAAAAAGTTTCGTCGTAATCGACACCATGTCGTTGATAGCCTAGCTTTGTATGTTTGTACGTTGCCATCCATGTCAGTCTTCTTCTTGAAGACCCATTTGCATCCAATAGGCTTTACGCCTTTTAGTGCATCAACCAGTGTCCAAACTTGGTTGGTATACATGGAATCCATTTCTTAATTCATGGCATCTTGCCAAAAACCGGAGTCGATACCTTGTATCGCTTCCTCATACGTAGCTGGCTCATCTTCCTCAATAAGATTAATATCCACATGAGGTGAGATCAGAAACCCATACCTCTCAGGTTGTTTTCTGACTCTCTCCGACCTACGCGGTCCTTGTGTATTCGAAGATTGTGGTACAGTCTCATCTCTGATGGACTGTTCATGTTCGATTAAGGATTCAGTGCCAGGAACAGTATCACTCCGATTTTCATCGAGTTCTACTTTCCTCACACTTATCACTGCATTTAGGAATTCCTTCTCAAGGAAAACCGCATGTAGAGCAACAAATACTTTGTTCTCTTGTGGGTGATAGAAGTAATATCCTTTGGTTTCCCTATGATATCCTAAAACTAGGCATTTATCCGATTTGGGTTCAAGTTTGGTACCTTCCAAACGTTTGACGTATGCCCAACAACCTCAAATCTTCAGGAATGAGAAACCTGGTTTCTTTCCTGTCCATATTTCATACGGAGTCTGTTGAAAGACTTTGACTGAACCTTATTCAAAATAAGTATTGCATTGTTCAATGCATATCGCCAAACGGAAATAGGTAGCTCTGTGCGACTCATCATAGACCTTACCATGTCTAGTAAAGTTTGATTTCTCCGTTCGGACACAATGTTTAATTAAGGTGTTCCTGGAGGAGTCCACTGTGAAAGAATACCATATTATTTCAAGTAATCAAGAAACTCATTGCTCAAGTATTCGCCACCATGGTCCGACCGTAATGTCTTAATACTTTTGCCGGTCTTTTTTTCTACTTCGTGTCGAAACTCTTTGAATTTCTCAAAAGTTTCCGACTTGTGTCTCATAAGATACACATAACCATAACGTGATGCATTATCCGTAAAGGTTACGAAGTATTCATATCCACATCTAGCCTGGCTCGACATGGGCCCACAAACGTCACTATGAATAAGGGCTAACAGTTCAGTGGTACGTGCACCTTTATCGCTAAAAGGTGATTTATGCATCTTGCCTAATAAACAATATTCGCAGACGTCATATGAATTTGGATCAAATCTGTCCAAGTACCCACTCTTCGAAAGTGTGGATATACGTGTCTTATTTATGTATCCCAGACGACAATGCCACATGTAAGTTTCATCTTTGTTACTTACTTTAAGCCTTTTGTTTGTTACATTATATGTTTGAGATTGATTCATATTGAAAATATATAGACCATTATTTACATTAGCAGTGCAAATTTCCATATCATTTTTATACATAAAACACCCAGTGTTTCGAAATACAAAAGTATACCCACATTGGGCTAACATAGATACAGAAATAATATTCCTAGTCAAACTATGTACATAATAACAGTCTGTAAGTTTAAGTACATGCCCCAAGGGCAGTTCCAAAACAAAAGTGCCAACGGCCAAAATGGCGACCTGTGTCCCATTTCCAACACGGAGGTCAATCTCTCGTGAGGCCAGTCTCCTGCTAATCTCAGATCATGCACATCAGTACTTATATGAGTTCCACAACCTGAATCAAAAATCCAATTTTTAAAACTAGTAGTAGACATGTTTATTTCTATAACAAACATACCTGAAGTCGGTGCTTTGCCCGCTTTGATTTCCTTCATGTGTGCCTTGTACTCGCGGCAGTCACGCTTCCAGTGACCCCGCTTCCCGTACTGCAGACAAACATCTTGGGATTTGTCCTTAGGTTTCCCAGAACCTTTTGACAATTTGGCCATGCCCTTCTTCTTATGCTTCTTCTTCTTAACAACTCCACTCGCCTTGGGCCAAGTCCTCGGAGTATGAGATGTTGAAGCAAAGTGGGCCTCGCGCTTCTTGCCCTTAAGGAGCTCCTTTTCTTCCTCACGCAGAGTGGACATCAACTCTCCAAGAGTTTGGTCTTGGTTCAACATGTTGTAGTTCATGATGAACCCACTCCAATTGTCGGGGAGAGACTGTAGGATCAAATCTACTGAAGTCTCAGCCTCGAAGACTTTGCCAATCTGTCCGAGCTGCTCAATATCAGCAATCATCTGTGACACATGGTGCTCAATAGACGTACCCTCTGACATTTGAGCGCAGAAGAGCTTCTTCTGCAACTCATATCTTTACGATCTAAGGTTAGATCGGTGAAGATCATGCAACTTCGCTATCATCTCATAGGGATCCAACACCTTATTTTGACGACGTAATTGCAGAGTCATAGCGGCAATCATTACCGATTGAGAAGTCAAATTGTCATCCCTATGAGTCTTCCAAAGCTCTAGCTCAAGTAACTGATCAGGTCAGGGCTTAGGCCCAAGAGGTCGCTCTAAAGTGTAGAGTAACTTCTCGGATCCCAGAACAATTCTGATATTCATATCCCAGTCATGAAAGTTTGTGCCATTAAAGACGTTGTCGCCCATGACAATATCCCTAATGCTTAACTTTCATATCATCTTAACCGCAATAGTCCAACTATTCGATTAACGATGTATGGGTACAGTCTAACTGTTACAAGAAAAATAATAATATATTAGTTCAACTAATAAAATAATTGACGAAAATATTTGAAAGCGCGTAAAGCTAAATATTTGAACGAAATTGCAAATTCAATACTAGCCTTTCACTATTTTTCGGTGAGCCTCTAACCCTCTGTTGAGTACTCGGGAAACCTAGTTTCCTAGTGGGCTAGGATCCCGTTAAATAACACACAACCTTGACTTTGGCCAACAAGCTGTATGATATTTAACTAGGTAGATCTCTAAGATCAATTGGATCTTATCCAATTCCTAGATCCGGTAGGTGGACCTCCAATTCCAAAACATATATACAATATATATGCCAATATATCCAATACATTTTCCTAACCTTTTTCCTCTGAATCAACTAAGCCTTGGCTTTGGCACAACAAGCTTAATGATTCCAGTTAAGTGGAACCCATTGACTTTGGAAAGCTTCGTAATCGATGTCGATGGACAAGAAGTGATCTTGACTTTGGCCAACAAATCACAACTTGGACAAGACCCACGATATGCAACAAAGCCCTACATGATTCAACACATCCACGATGGATAAAGGTCTATCACTTTGGCCAACAAACCATGCCAATCTTGGATCTTGAGTAGAATTACTCAATGGAAGGAAACCTTAATATTTATGAGGGTTTTCTCGTAAATTGGCAACCAATTATTATCTTTGTTAAGTCTCATCATACACCCTTAAGCATGCATTCTAAAAGCATAATAAGGCCGAGAAAATAAATTAATAATGATATGCGGATGGATATCTCACAGATTGTTCCTAGAACAAATCACTCATTTTCCCTTCCCCCGGCTAGCACTAGTCTTACTTCTACCCAATTACATAATCAATGAAAGAAACCTCATTAACATTGAGGGGAATTAGGTGAGAAGAGAATTACAAAGAATCAAGAGAGATAAGGCTGGACACGCAGGTCCAATTTAATAAATTCTAAATTTACAACAATTTCCAAAATTGCCCTTTTCCCCTCTAATATCCATCTGATATACATTATTCATTCAACACATTCATGTATTCACAAAAGCATGTTATTCAATCAATCTAATCCAATTAATTAATCTTGAATAAAGTGATCATCCAATGTTCAAACAACGATTTGATTTGCGCGAGTCCAACTCGTTTAGAATAAGTACTCAAAGTACGAATCTTGAATTATATCGAACTACAATTTAAATCTAATTTAATTCGTATTCAATACTAATTCTATATTTAATTCCAAATTTAAATAACTTCACTTTTTAATGCGCCTTTACGACTTAGATTCCAAATCTAATCTAAATGGGTCTCAAAGCCCAATTAACATCTAATGTCTTTTAATTAAAGTCCAATGGGCTTTAATTAATTTCTTAAGGCATGTACTTTGGTCAATATGGGTCAAACCCAAATACCAAAGCCCAATTAAGGAATCACCTTATTTGCCAAGAAAACCAATTTCGGCCATAGGCCCAATTAAACATAAAAGGTCCATTTGTCATATTTGGACTTAATGGAAGGATTTAGGCCCAATTTGGATCCAATCCAATTGACCTAAACCAACTTGGCCCAACCAAGCCCATTAGGCCCAAATACAACATTATAAGCCAATTCTAAATTAAGCCCACCAATTAAATTTTAAATTCCAAATTTCATAATTTAACTAATTAAAGTGTATTACATTAATAATATCTAAATTAACATTTCCAAAATATCAATTTAATCAATTAATCATGTTTTAATTTGTCCAAATTATTGAAACAAAAATCATCTCATTTCATGCTATATAGCTCACGTCATTTTAGGGTTTTTATAATCCGATTTCGATTTTAATCCAATTAAATCCTAAATCAAATATCCCATGTCTTTCAACTCATCCAATGATTAAAAGAACAAAAATACCATGACTATTTAGGGCTATTACATTCGGCCAACCAACATTTGGGGAAATTGATCCAATTAATTTTTCATAATTGATCATATATACTCCAAGTTATCCATATACAAGCATGCTCAAACAAACAATTTGGTTAAATCATGCTCAAATCCAATTACCCAAATTTTACCATAACCTTTTTCATGCTCAAATTAGGCTATGATACCATTATTGGTTCTAAGGCATTCCCCAAGATCTATTTAAGCAATAAAACATGTGAATACATAAAGAAGTATGGCGGAATCATACTTACATGAACGGATTTAGGATGCGTCAAAATGAAAAATTTCTTCTCCAAGTTTCGGCCAAGCTCAAATTTGGGGATAAATCCAAGCTCCAAGCTTATGCTTTGATTCCAAGCTTTTGGGATGGTTTCTCTATCACCTTGGATGATTCCTTGATGTGCTAGCAACTTAGAAATTTTGCAACAAAACTTCTAACTTTTCTTCCTCCTAGTTTCGGTCAAGAGCAAGAAAATGGAGAGAGAGGGTTTCCTTCAAAAAATCGAGAGGGGAGAGATGGAATGAGTTGTGTTTGACTTGGTTTTTGATTTCAAAAATCTAATAATCATATACCAAACATTGGTATTAGTCAATCAAGCCATCAGTTTAGGAAGTGTGTAAGGCAAGTCATCATCATTCTCACCAAAACCCATCACCAAAGTAACTAAAGTGACAAGTGATGTGACAAGTGATGTGACATGTGCGCCCCACTTGATTCAAAATCCGAGTGGGCCCGCGACACATCCCCGGGCTCGGGTTCGCTAATTACGAATTAACGAACTTTCCGTTTGCAACGTAATTAAATCAAATTTAATTAAATAATTATGCCTACAAAATTACTATTCACATCGCGAGCGAATTAATTCTAAATTAATTCGTTTGCCCGAATTAAAATCCAATTTTAATTTCGCGTCGAAATCTAATTTTGTTTAATATATCGAATATATTTTATCGATTAATTCCAAATTAATTGTTCTCTTTCTTCAATAGTATTTTATCCTAAATAATCTCTCCGTAATTAATCACAGATTAATTATGCTCGAATCATACAGCATCAGTGAATCTTCGGAAGCGACCCAAGAGATCCCTGGATATGTTGGCAGTAAATCCGGTCGTCGAACTATCCGAACACGTACGTACCTCGTACTACGTTTTATCAATTTACGAGACATGGTTGGCTTCTAGCAAAGCACCATGCTACCCAATTCTCCAGAAATATTCTTAATGGAATTTATAATCTATATCAGGCGTAGTATACGTTAGTATTGTGTATTGCGATCTAGTATCGGATGTCACATGCAAGGCCTGTGGCTGGAATAGTTTCTGCCCCGTACGAAGCATATATCGGATTACAAGCAACTAGTCTCTTTAATCGGATAATCATGACCATGTCATATTATCCCGATGGTTGCAACCATTTAGAGTACCAGTTCTATATCCCTGCGTGCTCATCATCTCCATATGACTGAAGTGATACTTCCATCTTGACATCACACCCAATACACTACGATTCTCAGTATACCCAGGAGAGGCATAACAAGAACCTGTTAAAGCCCTGATGACCAAAACAAAATATATTGATTGTCACAAGTATTAACGATGCAAGTCTCAGGTTAAGACCAAATACACCTACCCTGATTCGGATTCCCATAGACACATAGTCATACTACCAATGGGATTCCGATAGGTCTATCCAGAGCGAAGCTGTTTCCGTACCATCGGTAAACACAACCTCCTATCACACTTGCATAAGTATCCAATACTTAAATATATGAGACCTGTCGTTACGCTTCCATAACACGCACAAGTGCAATACTAGTCTATTCCGCATTATCGATGTCCAGTCTCGATAATACTCCAACTAGGGATATTTAATGATTAAACTTTATGGATTGATATTGTCTTATATCTTATAATCCGGAACTAATCATAGGGACTTTTATCATTTATATATTTAAGTAATCAAATTACAAATGATAAAATGCAATTTCCATTGCTACAAAGTTAATTTGTTCAAAAAACCACAATGTCTTTACAATAGTGACGTTATGGGTCATAATTGTCTACACATATGAGTACCATAACCAGAATCAAAATCCAATTTTTAAAACTAGTAGTAGACATGTTTATTTCATAACAAACATACCTGAAGCAGGTGCCTTGCCCGCTTTTATTTCCTTCATGTGTGCCTTGTTCTCGCGGCAGTCACGCTTCCAGTGACCCCGCTTCCCGCACTGCAGACATACATCTTGGGCTTTGTCCTTACCCTTCCCAAAAGGTTTTGACGATTTGCCTTGCCTTTATTCTTCTTATTCTTCTTTACACACCCCAGTCGCCTTGGGCCAAGCCCTTGGAGTCTGAGATGTTGAAGCGAAGTGCGCCTCGCGCTTCTTGCCATTTAGGAGCTATTTTTCTACTTCGTGCAGTATGGATATCAACTCTCCAAGAGTTTGTTCTTGGTTCATCATATGTAGTTCATGATGAACCCACTCCAAGTGTCAGGGAGAGACTGTAAGATCAAATCTACTGAAGTCTCAGCCTCGAAGACAATGCCCATATGTCCCCGCTGCTCAATGTCAGCAATCATCTATGACACATGGTGCTCAACAGACGTACCCTCTGACATTCGAGCGCGGAAGAGCTTCTTCTGCAACTCATATCTTTACAATCTAAGATTAGATCGGTGAAGATCATGCAACTTCGCAATCATCTCATAGGGATCCAATCCCTTATTCTGACGATGGAATTGCGGAGTCATAGCAACAAGCATTACCGATTGAGCAGTCGAGTTTTCATCGCTATGAGTCTTCCAAAGCTCTAGCTCAAACAACTGATCAGGTCGGGGCTTAGGCCCAAGAGGTCTCTCTATAGTGTAGAGCAACTTCTCGGATCCCAGGACAATCCTGAAATTCATATCCCAGTCTTGAAAGTTTGTGCCATTAAAGACATTATCGCCCATGACAATATCACTAATGCTTAACTTTCCTATCATCTTAACCGCAATAGTCCAACTATTCAATTAACGATGTAGGGTACAGTCTAACTGTTACAAGAAAAATAAAATAATATATTAGTCCAACTAATAAATATAATTGACGAAATAATTTGAAAGCGCGTAAAGCTAAGTATTTGAACGAAATTGCAAATTCAATACTATCCTCCCACTATTTTTTGACGAGCCTCTAACCCTCTGTTGAGTACTCGGGAAACCTAATTTCCTAGTGGGCTAGGATCCCGTTAAATAACACACAACCTTGACTTTGGCCAACAAGCTGTATGATATTTAACTTGGTAGATCTCTAGGATCTAGGATTAGATCTCATCCAATTCCTAGATCCGGTAGGTGGACCTCCAAGTCCAAAACATATATACAATATATATGCCAATATATCCAATATATTTTCCTAACCTATTTCCTCTGAATCAACTAAGCCTTGGCTTTGGACAACAAGCTTAATGATTCCAGTTAAGCGGAACCCATTGACTTTGGAAAGTTTCGTAATTGATGTCGATGGACAAGAAGTGATCTTGACTTTGGCCAACAAATCACAACTTGGACAAGACATACGATATGGAAAAAAGCCTTCATGATTCAAACACATCCGCGATGGACAAAGGTCTTGACTTTGGCCAATAAACCAGTGCCAATCTTGGATCTTGAGTAAGAATCACTCAATGGATGGAAAACGCTTAATATTTGTTGAAGGTTTTTCGCGTAAATTGGCGGCCAATTTATTATCTTTGATTAGGTCTCATCATACACCCTTAAGCATGCATTCTAAAAGCATAATAAGGCGCGAAAATAAATTAATAATGATATGCGGATGGATATATCACAGATTGTTCCTAGAAAAAATCACTACATTTCCCTCCCCGACTAGCACTATTCTAACTTCTACCTAATTACATAATACAATTAAAGAAACCTCCTTAACATTGAGGGGAATTAGGTGAGAAGAGAAATACAAAGAGTCAAGAGATAAAAGGCTGGACGCGCAGGTCTAATTTAATAAATTCTAAATTTATTACAATAATTTCCAAAATTGCCCTCACCCTTCTAATATCCATCCGATATACATTATTCATACAATACATCCATGTATTCACACAAAGCATGTTATTAAATCAATTTAATCCAATTAATTAATCTTTGAATTAATGATCATCCAATGTTCAAACAACGATTTGATTTGCGCGAGTCCAACTCATTTAAGAATAAGTACTCAAAGTACGAATTCTTGAATTATATCGAACTAAAATTTAAATCTAATTTAATTCGTATTCAATACTAATTCTATATTTAATTCCAAATTAAATAATTACACTTTTAATGCGCCTTTACGACTTAGATTCCAATCTAATCTAAATGGGTCTCAAAGCCCAATTAACATCCAATGTCATTTAATTAAAGTCCAATGGGCTTTCAATTAATTTCTTGAGGCATGGACTTTGGTCAATATGGGTCAAACCCAAATACCAAGCCCAATTAAGGAATCACCTTATTTGCCAAGAAACCAATTTCGGCCCATTAGGTCCAATTAAACATAAAAGGCCCATTTGTTATATTTGGACTTAATGGAATGATTTAGGACCAATTTGGATCCAATCCAATTGTCCTAAACAAACTTGGTCCAACCAAGCCCATTATGCCCAAATACAACATTTTAAGCCCAATTCTAAATTAAGCCCAATTAATCAAATTCTAAAATTCCAAATTTCATAATTTAATTAATTAAAGTGTATTACATTAGTTAATTATCTAAATTAACATTTCCAAAATATCAATTTAATCAATTAATCATGCGTATTCATCATCAATAATGTCCAACATTATTGAAACAAAAAATCATCTCATTCCATGCTTTGAAGCTCACGGCATTTTTAGGGATTTAATATCCGATTCAGATTTCAATCTGATTGAATCTTAAATCAATATATCCATGTCTTTCAACTCATCCAATGATAAAAAAACAAAACAAATACCATGACTTTAGGGCTATATTGTATTCGGCCAAGCCAAGCATATTTGGGAAAATTAATCAAATTAATTTTTCTACAAATTGATCATGCATAACTCCAAGTTATTAACATACAAGCATACTCAAACAAACAATTTGATTAAAACATGCTCAAATCAAAAATACCCAAATTTTAGTATATATACCCTAATCAAATTTCATGCTCAAACCTTGCTCTGATATCATTGTTTGGTTTCTAAGATGTCCCAAGATCAATTTAAGCAATGAAACATGTGAATACTCAAAAAAGAATTTGTGGAATAATACTCACTTTGATCGGATGATGGATGCGTCAAATAGGAAACTTTGCTCCTTGAAGTTTCGGCCAAGCTCCTCTTTTGAAGTTGAAATCCAAGCTCCAAGCTTTGATGATGATTCCAAGCTCAATAGGAAAGGTTCCCTATCACCTTATATAATTCATTTGGTGTGCTAGCACTAAGAAAATTTGCAACAAACTTTCTATATTTCCCTTTGTAACTCACGGCTAAGTGAAGAAAAGGAAGAGGAGAGAAAAATGTGAAGTGGGCGTGAATGGTGAGAGAGAGAATGAATGTCTTGACTTCTTAATTTGATTTCAAAATCAAAAGAAAAGATATACCAAATATTTGGTATTAAGTCAATCAAGTCACCATCATTCCATCACCAAATTCCATCACCAAAAAGTTAGGCAAAGTGACTAGGTGATGTGACTTGTGATGTGACATGTAGGCCCCACTTGAATTCAAAATCCGAGTGGGCCCGCAAATACTCCTAAGCTCGGGTTCGCTAATTCCAAATTAACGAATTTTTCCATTGCGACGTAATTAAATCAAATTTAATTAAATAATTATGCCAAGCAAAATTACTATTCACGTCGCGAGCGAATTAATTCTAAATTAATTCGTTTGCCCGAATTAAAATCCAATTTTAATTCTGCGTCGAAATCTAATTTCGTTTAATATATCAAATATATTATTTTATCGATTAATTCCAAATTAATCATTCTCTCTCTTCAAATAGTATTTTATCCCTGATAAAATCTCTCCAAAATAATCCTAGATTAATTATGTTTGAATCATACGTCATCGTGAATCTTCGGGAAGCGACCAATGAGATCCTTGGATATGTTGGCAGTAAATCCGATCGTCGGACTATCCGAACACGTACGTACCTAGTGCTATGTTTTTACCGATTTACGAGACATGGTTGGCTTCTAGCAAAGCACCGTGCCTACCCAATTCTCCAGAAATATTCTTAAAGGAATATATAATCTATGTCAGGTGTAGTATACGTAGTACTGCGTATTTCGATCTAGTATCGGATGGTCACATACAAGGCCTGTGGCTGTAATAGTGTCTGCCCCGTACGAAGCATATATCAGATCACAAGCAACTAGTCTCTTTAATCGGATAATCATGACCATGTCATATTTTCCCGATGGTTGCAACCAATTAGAGTACCAGTTCTGTATCCCTGCGTGATCATCATCTCCATATGACTAGAGTGATACTTCCGTCTTGACATCACACCCAATACACTACGATTCTCAATAAACCCAGAAGAGGCGTACACAAAACCTGTTAAAGTCCTGGACGACCAAAACCAAAGCGTATTGATTGTCACAAGTACTAGCGATGCAAGTCTCAGGTTAGGACTAAATACACCTACCTTGATGCAGATTCCCATAGACACATAGTCATACTACCAATGGGATTCCGCGGGGTCTATCCAGAGCGAAGCTGTTTCCGTACCATCGGTAAACACAACCTCATATCACACTTGAATAAGTATCCAATAATTAAATATATGAGAATTATGTCGTTACGCTTCCATAACACGCACAAGTGTAATACTAGTCTATTCTGCATTATCGATGTCCAGTCTCGATAATACTACGACTAAGGATATTTAATGATTAAATCGTTATGGATTAATATTGTCTCATATCTTATAATCCGGAACTAATCATAAGGACTTTTATCATTTATATATTTAAGTAATCAAATTACAAAATGATAAAATGCAATTTCCATTGCTACATAGTAATTTGTACAAAAACCACAATGTCTTTTACAAATAGTGACGCTATGGATCATAATTGTCCAATAGTATTGCGTATTACAATCCAGTATCAGATGTCACATGCAAGGCCTGGGGCTGGAGTTGTGTCTGCACCGAACGAAGCATATATCGGATCACTAGCAACTAGTCTCTTTATGATCGGAAAGTCATGACCTAGTTATACTTCCCCGATGGCTATAACACTTAGAGTACCAGTTCTGTATCCCTGCGTGATCATCATCTCCATATGACTGAAGTGATACTTCCATCTTGACATCACACCCAATACACTACGATTCTCAGTATATCCAGAAGAGGCGTACACAGAGCCTGTTAAAGCCCTGGACGACCAAAACAAAAGTATATTGATTGTCGCAAGTATTAACGATGCAAGTCTCAGGTTAAGACCAAATACACCTACCCTGATTCGGATTGCCATAGACACATAGTCATACTACCAATGGGATTCCGATGGGTCTATCCAGAGCGAAGCTGTTTCCGTACCATCGGTAAACATAACCTCTTATTACACTTGCATGAGTATCCAATACCCAAATACATGAGAACTATGTTGTTACGCTTCCATAACACGCACAAGTGTAATACTAGTCTATTCTGTATTATCGATGTCCAGTCTCGATAATACTATGACTAGGGATATTTAATGATTAAACCTTTGTGGATTAATATTGTGTCATGTCTTATTAATCCGAAACTAACATAATGACTTTTATCATTTATATATCCGAGTAATCCAATTACAAATGATAAAAGAGCAATTTCATTTGTCACATATTTACTTTTTACAACAACACCATGTTCTGTACAAATAGTGATGCTATGGGTCATAATTATCCAACAATCTCCCACTTGGCCTATAGCCAATCACTCAAGTGTCTAACACCTGAACTATGTAAGAGTCGCTCAAACTTCTGCTGAGAAACAGCTTTCGTCAGCGGATTTGCAAGGTTATCATCTGATGCGTTTTATTCGATCATCACATCACCACGATGTATGATCTTACGAATCAGATGAAATAGTTGAAGTACATACTTGGATCATTGATGAGACCGAGGTTCTTTACCCTTTTCTGTAGCCTAGCTCAGCTGCTAACAGAACTACTCCTAATCCGATTAGGATTATATAGATCCAAAATGCTTCTATTGCTGCATCAGTTGCAGCAATGTTCTGCTTTTGTTATTTATTCGGCAATAGTATCTTGCTTGGAAGATTTCCAGCTCATTGTTCTGTTATTCAAACTATATATGTACCCTTATTATGACTTATAGTCATTTTATCGGTTTGGAAACTTGCAGCGGTGAACCTAGTTACCTCAAGTTCTCCTTTCCCCATATTCACAGAAAGCATCCTTGATTCATCCAAGATACTCAAGGATGTTCCTAACATCAATCCAGCAACCATCACCTGGATTGGCCTTATAGCGTCTACATATGCTCAAAGCATATGAGACATCAGGTCACGTACATATCAAAACATACGAACACTGAGAGAGTGTCAGCAACTTTCTAGATCTATCTCAGTAGATCTTTATTCCTAGAATAAAGCCTGCTTCTCCAAGGTATTCCATGGAGAATTTTAATGAAAGCCAAGCTTTCACCGATTTTAGTATGGGAATGTTATTGCTAAGAAACAATACATCATCAACTTATAGGACATTCATTGTTAGTGCGCTCCCACTAACCTTCTTATATACACAAGAATTATATTCGTTTTGTATGAAACCATATACCATTATGATCTCATCAAAACGTTGGTTCCAAGAACGCAATGCTTGTGTCAATCCATGAATGGATCGATTTAACTTGCAAACCTTGTTTGCATGTTTTGGTACGATAAAACTGTCAGGATGTTTATAAACATCCTCCAAAAGGTTTCCGTTAAGGAAAGCGGTTTTGGCGTCCGGATGTCATTTTTCATAAATAAAATATGCAGCATTAGCAAGCATTATCCAAATGGATTTAATCAGTGCAACGGGTGAAAATGTTTTGTCATAATCGACACTATGTCTTTGACGATACCCTTTCTGTACAAGCCTAGCTGTGTACATTTCATGTTGCCATCCATGTATGTCTTCCTTGAAGACTTACATAGTACCAATAGGCACAATGCCTTCTGGTATATCAACCAGTATCAAACTTGGTTGATATACATGAAATCCATTTCGGACTTCATGGCACTTTGCCAAAAAAGGAGTCGATACCTTGTATCACTTCTTCATACGTAGTCGGTTAATTATCCTCAATTAGATTAACATCTTCATGAGGTAAGATCAGAAACCCATACCTCCTAGGTTGTTTTCTGACTCTCTCCGACCTACGCTGTTCTTGTGTATTCGAAGATTATTGGTACAGTTTCATCCTTGATGAACTGTTGGTGTTCCTTGAGGACTCGGTGCCTTGAACAATATTACTGTGATTTTCATCGAGTTTTACTTTCCTCCCACTTACCACTGCATATAGGAATTCCTCTTAGGAAAATCGCATGGAGAACAACAATTACATTGTTCTCTTGTGAGTTGTATAACTACTATACTTTGGTTTCCCTAGGACAACCTATAAATAGGCACTTATCCGATTTGGGTTCTAGTTTGGTATCATCCAAACATATGCCTAGCATTCCCAAATCTTCAGGAATGAGAAACCCGGTTTCTTTCCTGTTAATATCTAATATGAAGTCAGTCTAACAGATTTTCATGGAACCTTATTCAAAATAAGTATTTCACTGTTCTATTCATATCCTAAGAAGTAAATTGGTAGCTCCGAGCGACTCATATGTTTAAGTATTTTACACGGTGGTCCAACCGTAATGTTTTTAATACTTAGCCGGTCTGTTTTCTTACTTCGTGTCGAAACTCTTTGAATTAATCAAAAGTTTATGACTTGTGTTTCATAATATACACATAACCGTAACGCGATGCCACATCCGTAAAGGTTACGGAGTATTCATATCCACCTCTAGCCTAGCTAGATATGGGCCCACTTACGTCACTATGAACGAGGGCTAACAGATCAGTAGCTCTTGCACTTTTACCAAGTAAAAGGTGTTTTAGGCACTTTGCCTAATTAAACTAGATTCATAGACATCATTTGAATTAGAATCAAATCTGTCCTAGTATCCACTCTTCGAAAGTGTGGATATACGAATCTTGTTAATGCGTCCCTGACGACAATGCCACAAATAAGTCTCATCTGATTAATTCAGTTTGAGATACTTGTTTGTCATGTTATATGTATGAGATTAATTTATATTCTAAATATAAATACTGTTATTCACATCTAATGTGTTTATCTCAATATCATCTTTATAAACAAAACACTTAATGTTCTAGAATATAAAGGTATACCCACAACGGGTTATACTAGATATAGAGATAATGTTTCTAGTCAAACTAGGTATATTATAACAGTTTCCTAATTTAAGTACATGCCCTAGGGGCAGTTCCAAAACTTAGGTTCCTACGGCCAAAACAGCGACTCTCGTCCTGTTTCCGACTTGCAGGTCGATCTCATCTAAAGCCAGTTTGCACATCCCGCACATCAATACATATATTCATGTACCACATTTAGTATCAAAAATCCAATTTTAAAACCAGTAGTGAACATGTTTATAACAAACATTCTTGAAGCCGGAACCTTGTCCCGCCTTCAATTCTTTCATGTCTGCCTTGTCCATACGGCAGTCACACTTCTAGTGACCCTGTTTGCCACAGTTTAGGCAGACAACTTGGGATATGTCCTTTTAAGAAGCTCTGGCTGTGCATAACAGATTGAGCACTAAAGTCATAATCACAATGAGTCTTCATAAGCTCATGCTTGAGAGGTTTCTCTATCAAATAGAATAACTTCTCAGCTCCCAGGATTATCCTGAAGTTATATTCCCAATCTGAAAATTAGAGCCATTTAAATACATTTTCACTCAGGATTATGTTCTAAATGCTAATCTTTCAGTCATCTTGATTGCTATAGTCCAACTATCCAATCAACGATTTCAGGTACAATTAAATATAATGATTACTATAGTCTAACTATATAATCAACTATAATTGATTTGTTACATTCAAATGTATTGATTACTATAATCCAATTATATAACCAACTACAAATGAAGTAATTTGAATACAGTCCAACTGTTAAATTAAAACAACAATTGAATATTAGTCCAACTAATATATTTAATAATTAATGACGAAAAATTAAATGAGCGCGTATTGGCAAGTATCTAAACGAAATTACAAATTTAATACTTGTCTCCCACTAATTTTCGACGAGCCTCTAACCATCTGTAGAGTACTTAGGAAACCTAGTTTCCTAGTGGGCTAGGATCCCTTTACATAACACACAACCTTGACTTTGGCCAACAAGTTGTATGAAACTTAACTAGGTATATCTCTAAGATTAATTGGATCCCATCCAATTCCTAGATCCAGTAGGTGGACTTCCAAGTCCAAAACATATATCCAATATATGCCAATATATCCAATATATTCCCTAACCTTTTTCTCTAAATCAACTAAGCTTTGGCTTTGGCTCAACAAGCTTAATGATTCTATTTAAGCGTGACCCATTGACAATGGAAAGCTTCGTAATCGAGGCCGATGAACAAAAAGTGACCTTGACTTTGGCCAACAAATCACAACTTGCCCAAGGCGTACGATATGGAACAAAGCCTTCATGATTCAAACACATCCGTGATGGACAAAGGCCTTTAATTTGGCCAACAAACTAGTGTCAATCTTGGATCTTGAGAGAGAATCACTCAATGGAAGGAAAAACGCTTAATATAAAATGAGGGTTTTTCTCGTAAATTGGCAACCAATTTATTATCTTTGATTAGGTCTCATCATACACCTTTAAGCATGCATTCTAAAAGCATAATAAGGCGCGATAAAATTAATAATGATATGCGGATGGATATACAACAAACTTGTTCCTAGAACAAATCTCTCCATTTCCTCTCTCCCGCTAGCACTATTTATACTTCTACTCAATTACATAATACTTTTTAAAGAAACCTCATTTACATTGAGGGGAATTGGTGAGAAGAGAAATACAATGAGAAAAGAGGTAATAGGCTGGAAACGCAGGTCCAATTTAATAAATTCTAAATTTATTACAACAATTTCCAAAATTGCCCTCACCCATCTAATATCCATCTGATATACATTATTCATACATACATCCAAGTATTCACACAAAGAATGTTATTCAATCAATCTAATCCAATTAATTAATCTTTGATTAATGACCATCCAATGTTCATACAACGATTTGATTTGCGCGAGTCCAACTCGTTTAAGAAAAAATACTCAAAGTAAGTATTCTTGAATTATATCGAACTACAATTTTAAATCAAATTTAAATTGTATCCAATACTAATTCATATTTAATTCCAAATTAAATAATTACACTTATTTATGTGCCTTAAAGACTTGGATTCCAAATCCAATCTTAATGGGTCTCAAATGCCCAATTAGTATCCAATACTATTCAATTAAAGTCCAATGGGCTTTTAATTAATTCTTTAGGCTTGGGCTTTTGGCCAAAATGGATCTAACCCATAATGCCTAGGCCCAATAGAATCAGTCTATGCCATAAAATCAATTTTGGCCCATTAGACCCAATTAAATTATTAAAGGCCCAATGGTTATATTTTGGACTTTATGAAAATGGTTTAGGCCCAAATATAATCCAAGATTAAAATTTGGCCCAACCAAGCCCATTAGCCCAAATACAACGAATTAAATTAATATATCATTCCAAATTAATATTAATTCAATTAAAGTGTAATTAACACAATTAATTAATTAATCTAGTATTTCCAAAACACTAATTAATCTAATTAATCATGCTTAACATCTAATTTATGTCCAACACAAATTAATCAAAATCAATCTTCCAACATGATTCACTCACGACAATGGCAACAAAAAATCATTAAATTTGATTTCAATCCAATTAAATCAACATTCAATATTTCTATCATGCCATTTAACACATCCAATTGTCAATTTTCAAAATATTACCATGAGCAATTCCTAGGGTGTATTCGGCCAAGGTATAGATTTTAGGGAAAATTAATATAATCCATTTTACACAAAATCAATCATGCATAACTCCAAGTCATCATCATCCAACCAAGTCCCAATAACCAATTTAGGCATTTACAAGCTCCAAGCAAAAATCCCTAAATAAAGTCTATAAACCCTAGAAATTAAATCATGCTTAGATTTTGCTCTGATACCATTGTAAGTGTCCTAGACATGCCACAGTATCTCTAAGCGTGATTCGTATGTGAATAAAATCAAAAATAAGTTGTGGAGGACTTACATTGATCGATTGAGTTCAAAACTTTTCATGGATGTTGAAGCTTCCAAGCTCATGGGTGAGTATCTCTATCACCTTCATTTGACTCCCATATGTGCTAGCAAGAAAAAATGGAACAAATTTTATCTCCCAATGAGAAACAATTTGTCCGAGAGAGAAAGGGAAGCAATCGGCCAAGCTGATCAAATCAGAGGCCATTCAGCCTTGCTTGATTTTGGAGGCCATTCGGCCTATGTTCATTTTGCAGGCCATTCGATATTTGTCTAAAAAGAACAAATGCTTCTCGCCCAATTCAAAAGAAACAGAGGCAAAGTTGCTTTCTATTTCTAAAAACAAAGCTGCTTTCGGCATTTTCATTAGAGAATTTAAAAGCCACTTTTCGGCCAATTCTTCTTTTCTTAATTTTGTGGCCATTCGGCCAAGAGCATTAAAGGCCATTCGGCCAAATGCATGGAGAGAGAGATATTAATTTCCAAAATTAAATGTGTTGAGTGTTGTAGGCAATGCATTTTTGCATGTAAGACCCACTGATGAGTCTCATTTGGAGGCACTACCTTTTAAGTCACGGAAGCGGCGGGAAACGGACATCGGAAGGGAAAAGATGGAAATCAGTACTTTTTCGAATTTTATCCGCATGTTTAGCTCCAAGCTCGCTCGTTGGACCTCCGTTTTAAAATACATTTAGCCTAAAAAAACCCAGAACCATTTAACCTTGGCCCACACGCCTATAGCCCTAAATTACATCCAAATTAAATCAAATCCCTTCCTTGTGAGACAAGGTGAAGCCCTAGCCTTTCTCTATATAAACCACACTTTTCCAAGCCATCCTCCTCTCCCAACTAAGCCTCCTCTCTCACGGCACAAACAAAGAAATAAGACAATGGAACCCTAAAATCCTCTCTTCAAATAGACAAACCCTAACCCCCTTCACGTAACAGCCCTAAACACAAGCAACACTCATCCATCAGACCTCCACGCAGCCTTCACCTGATAATCATGCCACAACCCTCACCAGCCTCAACAAAAATCTCTCGCCACCTAGCCCCTCACTCAACACCTTCACACGTCCTTACAACCCAACGCATGAAGCGCACCTTCACGTTAACCTGCACGCTGAAACCTAACCCCACAAGTACCAAAAAAAACAACCTTCACTCACACGGCCAACCGAAACCCTTACGCCCCTCACTGCCCACGTATCAACCCTCTCTGGCCTCTCTCTCTCTCACTTCACACAGCACAACAGAAACCCTAGATCCTTCATCTTCTCTCTCTGATCCATCGGCCTCTTCTCCTCCAACTACACGACTCACTCACTCGGCAACACTCATCTCTCACAAAACAAACATAAACAACAACCAGAATAACGTAACCCAACCCTAAGCTCTCTCCTCTCATTCACTCTCACACGGAAATTCACCAAATAAAAATACAACCCTAATCCCTTAGCAGTCCTCTATCTCACGATACACGCACAACCTTTGTCTCTCTCACTACTCACGGAAGCCTCACGCACCAGACATTCAGAAACCCTAAGCATCAACTCTCGCTCAGCTCTCTCTCTTAACACAAGACCACAACAAACAAACTCAAATAAACCTATAGCCTTTAACAGCCAACACTCACGCCAATCGCCATAGCAACTAACCATCAGAAGCCCCTCTTTCTTTCACGCCACTACAGCCACAAGCCTCCCAAAACCGAGCCACAAACAACCATACACGGTGACATAATAACCACAAACTGCCCTCTTTGCAAACACACAGCCCCACCGACTGAACAAACAACAAAAAGACGAGCCCTCAAACACACACTGCCATTCGACACATGTGCCATTGCTTCTTAACGCACGCACACGGCCTCCTTCCCCTCACCTTCACCAGCAGCTTGCCTCACGCCCTTCACGGCTGTCCACTGCTCACACCCTTTGCCGTCCACAAACAATCAACACACTGCTCATATCACTCTCCCACATCGCCTAGCAAAAGCTCCCCCCTCACAAGCCTTCAGCGCCTAATTACCTCAACTTACACTGTTCAACACATTAACGTAATTTGCCTTCACACAGCCTGCCTTTCACGCAAATCAGCCCACTGCTCACGTAAATAGCCCCTTAAAACAGCCCTCTGAGTGCACTCACAAAGCAGCCCTCAAGCCACCTAGCAGCTAACCTCATTATCCATTCATCACACCACAAACTCATTCATCATCCTTTCAGCTCAAGACCTCACGCCAACAGCCCCTGCACCCTCCATTCAATTCACAACCTCTCGGTCCCTCTCATGCAACACCCCTTCACGTAACCAGTAGCTCAATTCACTGCCAAACTTCACGCGCCCAGCAAACCAAACCAGCCCATGCACACGTTCATACCAAGCTTCAACAGCCCTCTAAACAAACGTGAAATAGGTTATCAAAAACAGTCCCGGAAATCCCAAAACAGCAAAACAGCGAGCTAAGACGTTAATCCAGTGAACCGGAAGAGTTGCGGAGTGATAGCCCTTCCGACGGCCGTGAAGCACGAGTCCGAAAATCGACAAAAGAGGTTAGACCTGAGGGCACCTTTTACTTACATTCTTTCTTGTTATTTTATTTATTTTTATATATGATTACATGAGAGTCGTTTGAGGATATGATTTGATTGTTGGATGGGCGGGACATGTGTTCCCTTTTGTGGTATATAGGATGGAAACCCGGACGTAAATTCCTTAGCCGAATCCGAATGGACGGTAGTGCGGTTTGTACTCGGGATACAACGCCACGTACCACTTAAGAGACACATGTTTCGTTCCATCCAAATTTGTATTTGAGCATGACATAGTTCATAGATTGTTTATTTATTGTTTTAAGCATGATTTAATTTAGTTTCGTTATTTAATTTTAAAGCATGATTATGTTATTTAGGCATGTTGTTTCTTTACTCGTTATGCATGATGTTTAGTTTAGTTTATATTCATGTTTAAGTAATTATTTGTTTATGTTGGTTTGATGGCTCAATATGTTCGATATGTGATATTGCGTGTTTGTTGTTTAAAGACTTACTTTCAAGCATGCAAACTTAGATTAGGATTTATTTAGCGGAAACATATTAGATCTAAGTGACCTTTGAACATGATTATTGAGTAGATGCGGTTGATTTATTGCACAAATTATATCATCACAATGACATAAGTAAGGGACCATTCCGAACCCAACGGTTTGAGGTCTTCCCTTGCGAGGGGTGAGTGCGGCCTTAAATCTTTGTCCCGGTTCACACCGGGTGGCGACTCCACTATTCTCCGGTTTAGTTCCCCGCAGACTACTCCGTACTCTCAACTAGGCCCTGAGTCTAGAACAGCATGCGTCGCCCAAGTTCTGTGTCCTACAAATGTTTTATAAGATTCTACCAAAATCCATCACTCATATCTATCACCAAAGATGACTAATGTTGTAAGTGAAGTGGGCCCCACTTTAAATTCAAAATTCAAGTGGGCTTGCTCAACACACTTTCGGGCTCAGATTCGTTTAATCTGATTAAACGAATTTTCCATCGTGGCACAATTAAATCTAATTTAATTAAATAATAATACCCAGTAAAATTATTACGAAAATCGCTCGCGAATTAATTCCAAATTAATTCATTCGCTAAAATTAAAATCCAATTTAATTTTCCGTTGAAATCCGATTTCAATTAATATATCTAATATATATTATTTAGCCCAATTAAATAAATTAAATAGTAAAATCTAATTTAACTATTAAATTTATTTTACCGATTAATTCTAAATTAATTGCGTTCTCTCCTCTCGACGAATTTAATCCCAGATAAATTCTCGACGTAATTAATCTCAGATTAATTCTTTCTCTGATAATTAATCCCAGATTAATTCTTGCCGTAATTAATCCCAGATTAATTTTCTCTCTTTATTAATCCCAGATTAATATTCTTTGTCTTAATTAATCTCAAATTAATATTGTTCGAGTCAAACATCATCGGTGAATCTTTGGGATGCGACCCAAGAGATCCCTGGATATGTTGGCAGTAAATTTGGTTATCGGGTTATCCGAATATGTGCATACCTGGTACTACGTTCTTACAGATTTACAAGACATGGTTGGCTTCTAGCAAAACACCATGCCTACCCAATTCTCCAGAAATATTCTTCCACTAAATACATGATCTTTGTCAGGCGTAGTATACGTAGTATTGCGTATTACGATCCAGTATCGGATGTCACATGCAATGCCTGGCGATGGAGTTGTGGCTGCTCCGTACGAAGCATATATCAGATCACTAGCAACTAGTCTCTTTATGATTGGAAAGTCATGACCTAGTCATACTTCCCCGATGGCTATAGCACTTAGAGTACCAGTTCTGTATCCCTGCGTGATCATCATCTCCATATGACTGAAGTGATACTTCCATCTTGACATCACACCCAATACACTACGATTCTCAGTATACCCAGAAGAGGCGTACACAAAACCTGTTAAAGCTCTGGATGACCAAAACCAAAGTATATTGATTGTCGCAAGTATTAGCGATGCAAGTCTCAGGCTAAGACCAAATACACCTACCCTGATTCAGATTCCCATAGACACATAGTCATACTACCAATGGGATTCCGAGGGGTCTATCCAGAGCGAAGCTGTTTCCGTACCATCGGTAAATAGAACCTCCTATTACACTTGCATGAGTATCCAATACCCAAATATATGAGAACTATGCCGTTACGCTTCCATCACACATCACAAAGTGTAATACTAGTCTATTCCGTATATCGATGTCCAGTCTCGATAATACTACGACTAGGGATATTTAATGATTAAACCTTTGTGGATTAATATTGTCTCATATCTTATTAATCCGGAACTAATCATAAGGACTTTTATCATTTATATATCCGAGTAATCCAATTACAAATGATAAAAGAGCAATTTCCTTTGTCACATAGTTAATTTGTACAACAACACCATGTTCTGTACAAATAGTGATGCTATGGGTCATAATTATTTAACAATGTGATCCTTTGACTATAGGATAATATTGATTTTGTGTGAGATCCTTCATACTTTGATGCCATGTATGTCAGAAACCTTTCATGGTATGGCCTCTAGATGTTCGTTGGGTGTGGACTGATACACTCTGTAATCAAGTGCGAGTCAAGATAGGATCTGTCAGCCCTTATGTGTACCTTAAGGGGTTTAGGTATCCATGTGACTAAATCACAATTCTTAAGACTTTGGTCAAAGCCGATCATCGAGGGTGGATTGCATCAGTTGTAAAGAATCGTGGACATGTTGACATGAGATGTGCACCTTTGGAAACTTGACGGTCATTCTATGTTTCCTAAGCACAATTCGGATAGCCTACGATGGGAAGATTGTTAAACATATGTGATGACCTCGACTTGTATAGTTCAGAAAGGTCATTCGTGTTCTTCGCGAATTCAGAGGTGGCCGAATTGCGTACATATTAGCTAGGTTTATATGACGAATGTGTCTGAACTTAGAGAGTCCATATATGAAGTGTACTCGTTGAGCACTTGGGTAGCCGATTAATTTTTATAAAAGATAATATTCGATATTATAATTATCAACTAAGATAATTAAGTGTTATTGGATAACATTGATTATTTACTTTGACCTAATTGGATTAATTGGATTAATTCAATAATTACACACGGACTTAATTGTAAAATCATAATTATCTCTACCATTTGAGGATATTATTGTAATTGTAAGTATGTAATAATAGGTGGTTTTGGCTTGATTTAATTGGATTAAATCAAAGTGGCAAATATTTAACTAATCCATTTCCTATTCCTTGTCTTGATTTAATTGGATTAAATCAAAGTGGTAGACAATGGAGATTAGTCACACCTAATTATACATATTTGGACAAATTTGATTAAGCCCACCTAAAAGTTGATTACAATTTTTATTAATTAAAAATTTTCTAAGTTTTGCTATAAATAGCAAGATTTAGGAAGGTTTTAATTAAGAAAAGCAAAAGCTTGAGAAAGCTAAATACAAGCAAGTATTAGGGAAATTAGCCTAAGTTAGAGAAGTGTTTAAAGAAGCTTTGTGAGGTCTCTACAATATTTCATCTAGGAGAAATCAAGATTGGATCTTGGGGTGAAGCTTTCTCGTATTGGAATCAAGATTGGATCTTGGAGTCAAGCTTACTAATCCTTGGATGTTCTCCAAACATTTCAACAAAGAGAAGTAGATTGGATCTTTGAATCAATCTTACTAAGTAAGTTTGATCTTCTCTACAAGCTATATTTTTTCATTAGTGAGATATATAATGTTGAATTATGTATCAGATACATAATGTTGAAATTAGGCTAATTAATTGTGTTAGGATGCTTTGGAAGTATAAACACAATATGCTTGTAATTGGGTCAAAATATTTATGTTAGACATAGACATAAAATTAGAGTTTGGAACTCTAGATTAAAGCTTAGAGTTATGACTATCATTCTAGAATCATTTGACCATATTTGGGTGATCTAGAATTGTTCATGAGTCATTTCATTTTGGGATTCTATTTTGGGTTGTATTTTGATTCAAAGAAATGCATATATATATTTAGAATTTATATATGTTTGTTGCATAACATGTGTTGTGGTTGGTTTTGAAATTAAAATTATTTTGGGTAATTTTAAAAGTGTTTTAAGTTTTAAAATTATAAAAAAAAATATGTGCCCAGCCAAATGGCCGAAGGTGCTGCGTTGCAGCGCAACAACCTGCACTGCAACGCAACACTCCTTGTTGAGCATGTTTTGCATGCTGTTTGCGCAGCCTAGCCTGGGCATTTACGTCTAATTTATCCGGTTTTTATCTCGATTAAATTTTTCCATATCCAAATTTATTTCTTGATTTTCCCTAAACACTTGAAAAATTAAATATTATATTTTATTAAATTTTAAAATACACCCATGCTTGATAACATATGTTTTTAAATCTATGCCATAGTAATTTTAATTTAATTATGCATAAGTCATATTGGATATGTATTGCATGTTTTAAATTAAAATTCTAGCCTAATTAAATTAATAACTTGATTGTCATAAATCTCTCGTGATTAGGTGATTACTTTATTTAAGTAATAGTATTAATAATGTTACAGCATTATTGGATGGTCCGTCTTGTCAATACGGAGATGAATGAGTTCTTACTACTTATATCCAAGACCGTCATTATTGTGAGGTATAATTTCTCTGAACTTAGGTCACTCCGGTAAAACATTAGATGTAGCATGATGAGTTAACACAGTCACCAAATACTGTCATTATTGTGAGGGTGTACATACGAAGCTCATTAGTGCACATTGAAAAGTATACACATGGAATACGTCTTAATCCAAGACCGTCGATAGTGTGAGGATAAGAAACAGTTCAGAACCAAACTAGGAGTCACATGAATGTGATTGACCTTGGAGGTCTACCTAATGAGTTTATAAAGGCCAAGACTGTCGATAGTGTGAGGCTGGAGTAAATGTCATGGGATCCACTTCCCGCTATGGAATTTTGATAGTCAAATTCATATTTTTCCGTTAAGGGAGATTACGGAATTACATAAAATAGTGAGAGGGCACTAATAGATTTAAAATTCCATAATCAATTAGTGTTATTATTTTGAAATGAAAATTGTTCTGCTATTTTTTGAAATGTTATCTTATAGATGGCTGCCGCTAATCCATTGATGGGACTTTTGGATACCAATAAACTAAAAGGAGCCGAGAACTATTTCGAATGGGAAATGAACATACGCCTTGTCTTGGAGTTTGAAAAGTTTACTTATGTAACTGTCAATCCACTGCCTGTTGAAATCGATCCTGACTCCACTCCAGAAGAGCGAGAAACTTTTAATAGATGGATGGATGATAACCTTAAGGTGAAATCCTACATTTTTGGATCGATGGTTCCAGATTTAATGAGACAGTACATTAAAGTACTTGATGCTTGGAGCATCATGAGAACACTCAAAGAGTTATTCGAACAAAATCAAGAGATCGAAATTTATCAGATGTCTAAGGAATTGTTCTGTGCTAAACTTAATGATGAAGGAGCTGTCAGCATTCATGTTTTGAACATGATCAACCAAATCCGATATCTGGAACGACAGAGCATTGTAATTCATGAACGGCTGGGCCGTAATTCGATTCGGTCTTCTTTATCTGGATCTTATGTTGGCTTTATGTTAAACTTCCATATGCACTCGATGCAAGCCAACTATAAAGAACTTCATAACATGTTATGCACGACAGAGCATGATATAAGAAAAGGCAACCTCACTTTGTACCTGTTAGTGTTCCTAGAATATGCCAAGGATCTCTAAGATGAAATTGTGTGTGAATACTCAAAGAAGTTGCGGAAAAGCTTACATTGAGCGGATTTGATAGAAGTATGAAGTTCAAAACTTTTGATGTTGATAAAGAGCTCTAAGTCCTTTCTTTGTGTTCCGAACTCTAGGAATGGTTTCCCTAACACCTTGTATGACTCATTGAAGTGCTAGCTCACTTGAATTTTTGAAACAAAAATTCTATGTTGGAGGAAGAGGCTTTCGGCTTTGCTTGGAAAGGGAGAGAGAGTTTTTCCTTTTTGTGTTGTGTATTTGATTTCAAAAATCAAATTACGATTTACCAAAAAATCAAGTTGGTATATGTCATTCCAATTGAAAAAGTGTGTTGGATTTGGTTGGAATATTTTACAAGTTAAACCAAGTCTTCACTTAACCAAATAACAACTTCCATCACTAGTCAAACTTGTGATGTAAGACAAGTCGGTCCCACCACTTTTAAATTCCCAATTTAAGTAGGCTAATCCAACACGCAACTTCGCTCGGGCCCGAGTTTGTTTAATTCCTAAATAAACGAATTTGTCGTTACGACATAATTAAATCCAATTTAATTAAATAATTATGCCTAGCAAAATTATTATTAAAATCGCTTACGAATTAATTCTAAATTAATTCGTTCGCCCAAATTAAAATCTAATTTTAATTCCGCATTGAGATCTAATTTCAATTAATATATCGAATATATTATTTAATCGATTAATTCCATATTAATCGTTCTCTCTCTTCTAATCGAATTTTATCCCAGATAAATTCTTGCCTTAATTAATCCCAGATTAATTTTCTCTCTATTATAATTAATCATAGATTAATTATGTTCAAGTCAAACGTCATCGGTGAATCTTTGGGAAGCGACCCATGAGATTCCTGGATATGTTGGCAGTAAATCCGGTCGTCGGACTATCTGAACACGTGCGTACCCCGTACCACATTCTTACCGATTTACAAAACATGGTTGGCTTTTAGCAAAGCATCGTGCCTACCCAATTCTCTAGAAATATTCTTTTAAGGAATACATAATCTATACCAGGCGTAGTATACTAAGTACTGCATATTTCTATCTAGTATCGGATTCACATGCTAGGCCTGGGGCTGGAAATGTGTCTGCCCCATACGAAGCATATATCGGATCACTAGCAACTAGTCTCTTTAATCGGATAATCATGACCTTGTCATATTATCCCGATAGTTGCAACATATTAGAGTATCAGTTCTGTATCCCTGCGTGATCATCATCTCCATATGACTGAAGTGATACTTCCATCTTGACATCACATCCAATACAATACGATTCTCAATAAACCCATAAGAGGCGTACACATAACCTGTTAAAGCCTCGGAAGACCAAAAACAAAGGGTACTGATTGTCGCAAGTATTAGCGATGCAAGTCTCAGGTTAAGACCAAATACACCTGCCTTGATTTGAATTCCCATAGACACATAGTCATACTACCAATGGGATTCCGAGGGGTCTATCCAGAGCGAAGCTGTTTCCGTACCATCAGTAAACAGAACCTCCTATTACACTTGCATGAGTATCCACTACCCAAATATATGAGAACTATGTCGTTACGCTTCCATAACGCGCACAAGTGTAATACTAGCATATTCCGCATTATCAATGTCCAGTCTCGATAATACTACGACTAGGGATATTTAATGATTAAACCTTTCGTGGATTGATATTGTCTTATATCTTATTAAATCGGAATTAACCATAAGGACTTTTATCATTTATATATTTAAGTAATCTAATTACAAAATGATAAAATAGCAATTTCCTTTTTCACATAGTTAATTTGTACAAAAACCACAATGTCTTTTACAAATAGTGATGCTATGGGTCATAATTGTCCAACAATCTCTCACTTGGCCTATAGCCAATCACTCAAGCATCTAACACCTGAACTATGTACATGTCACTCAAACTTTTGCTGAGCAATAGCCTTCGTCAGCGGATCTGCAATGTTGTCATCTGATGCGACCTTCTCGATCTTAACATCGCCATGATGTATGATCTCACGAATCAGATGGAAACATCGAAGTACATTCTTGGATCCTTGATGAGACCGTGGTTCCTTAGCTTGCGCTATAGCCCCGTTATTGTCACAATACAAATGAACGGGCTCAGCTGCTAATTGAACTACTCCTAATCTAATTAGGAATTTACAGATCAAAACTGCCTCTTGTGCTGCCTCAGCTACAGCGATATATTCTGCTTCTGTTGTTGAATCGGCAACAGTCTCTTGCTTAGAAGATTTCAAGCTCACTGCTCCGTTGTTCAAAGAAAATATGTACCGAGATTGTGACCTACAGTCGTCTTTGTCGGTTTGGAAACTTGCATCGGTAAACCCAGTTACCTCAAGTTTTCCATCTCCATAGATTAAGAAAGCATCCTTAGTTTGTCTAAGATACTTAAGGATGTTCTTAACCGCAACCAGTGACCATCACCTGGATCGGCCTGATAGCGACTACACATGCTCAAAACATACGAGACATCAAGTCGCGTACATATCATGGCATACATGATTGATCCGACTGCAGATGTGAACAGGATCTGACTCATGTTATCTCTCTCATCTTGAGTTTTAGGACACATGTCCTTAGATAGAGAGACACCATGTGACACTGGCAATAGTCCCCTCTTAAACTGATCCATGTTGAATCTCTTCAACACTTTGTCAATATACGGGCTCTGGGAGAGTCCAAGCAGCTTTCTAGATCTATCCCGGTAGATCTTTATTCCCAGAATAAAAGCTACTTCTCTCAGATCTTTCATGGAGAATTTTAATGAAAGCCAAGCTTTCACCGATTGTAGCATGAGAATGTCATTGCCAATAAGAAATATATCATCTACGTAAAGGACAATGAATGTCAGTGTGCACCCATTAACTTTCTTATATACACAAGGATCATCCTCGTTTTGAACGAAATAATATTCTTTTATGATCTCATCAAAACATTGGTTCCAAGAACGCGTTGCTTGCTTCAATCCATAAATGGATAGATTTAACTTGCAAACCTTGTTTGCATGTTTTGGTACGACAAAACCGTGAGGCTATTGCATATAAACATCCTCCAAAAGGTTTCTGTTAAGGAAAGCGGTTTTGACGTCCAGCTGCCATATTTCATAATCGAAATATGCAGCAATAGCAAGCATTATCCGAATGGATTTAATCATGGCAACATGTGAAAACATTTTTTCGTAGTCAACACCATGTCGTTGACGATACCCTTTCGCTACAAGCCTAGTTTTGTACATTTGTATGTTGCCATCCATGTGGGTCTTCTTCTTGAAGACCCATTTACAACCAATAGGCTTTACGCCTTCTGGTGCATCAACCAGTGTCCAAACTTGGTTGGTATACATGGAATCCATTTCGGACTTCATGGAATCTTGCCATAAAGCGGAGTCGATACCTTGTATCGTCCTCATACGTAGCCGGCTCATTATCCTCAATAAGATTAAATCTACGTGAGGTGAGCTCATAAACCCATACCTCTCAGGTTGTTTTCTGACTCTCTCCGATCTACGCGGTTCTTGTGTATTAGAATATTGTGGTACAGTTTCATCTCTGATGAACTGTTCATGTTCCGTTAAGGAATTGGTGCCAGGAACAGTATCATTACGATTTTCACCGAGTTCTACTTTCCTCCCACTTACCACTGCATTTAGGAATTCATTTTCAAGGAAAATCGCATGTAGAGCAATAAATACCTTGTTCTCTTGTGGGTGGTAGAAGTAATATCCTTTGGTTTCCCTAGGATAACCTACAAATAGGCACTTATCCGATTTGGGTTCTAGTTTGTTACTATCCAAATGTTTAATGTATGCCCAACATCCCAAAATCTTCAGGAATGAGAAACCCGATTTTTTTCCTGTTCATATTTAATATGAAGTCTGTTGAACAGACTTTGACAGAACCTTATTCAAAATAAGTATTGCAATGTTCAATGCATATCCCCAGAAGGAAATTGGTAGCTCAGTACGACTCATCAAAGACCTTACCATGTCTAACAAAGTTCGGTTTCTCCTTTTGGACACACCGTTTAATTGAGGTGTTCCGGGAGGAGTCCACTATGAAAGAATACCATACTCTTTCAAGTAATCTAGAAACTCATTGCCTAAGTATTCTCCACCACGGTCCGACCGCAATGTTTTAATACTTTTGCCGGTCTGTTTTTCTACTTCGTGTCGAAACTCTTTGAATTTCTCAAAAGTTTTTGACTTGTGTCTCATTAGATACACATAACCATAACGCGATGCACATCTGTAAAGGTTACGGAGTATTCATATCAACCTCTAGCCTGGCTAGACATGGGCCCATATACGTCACTATGAACGAGCGCTAACAGTTCAGTGGCTCGTGCGACTTTACCGCTAAATGGTGTTTTAGGCATTTTGCCTAATAAACAAGATTCACAGACGTCATATGAATTTGGATCAAATCCGTCCAAGTATCCACTCTTTGAAAGTGTGGATATACGAGTCTTGTTAATGTGTCCCAGACGATAATGCCACATATAAGTTTCATCTTTTTTACCTAATTTAAGCCTTTTGTTTGTCATGTTATATGTTTGAGATTGATTTATATTCAAAATATAAAGACCATTATTAACATCAGCACTACATATCTCAAAATTATTTTTATAAACAAAACACCCGGTGTTTCTGAATACAAAAGTATACCCACATTGGGTTAAACAAGATACATATATAATGTTTCTAGTCAAACTAGGTACATAATAGCAGTATGATAAAGTAAGTACACGCCCGAAGGCAGTTCCAAAATGTAGGTCCCAACAGCCCAAACAGCGACTCTAGTCCTATTTCCAACTCGGAGGTCGATCTCTTCTAAAGCCAGTCTCCTGCTAATCTGCAGATCAAGCACATCAGTATATATATGAGTACCACAACCAGAATCAAAAATCCAATTTTTAAAACGAGAAGTAGACATGTTTATTTCAATAACAAACCTACCTGAAGTCGGATCCTTACCCGCCTTCATTTCCTTTATGTGCACCTTATACTCACGGTAGTCACGCTTCCAGTGACCCCGTTTGCCACACTGCAGGCAGACATCTTAGGATTTGTCATTTCCCTTCCCAGGAGACTTTGATGATTTGGCCTTGCCTTTTCTCTTCTTTTTATTCTTCACACCTCCAGAAGCCTTCGGCCAAGCGTTGGCATTCTGAGATGTCGAAGCGAAGTGTGCCTCATGCTTTTTGCCCTTCAAAAGCTCTTTTTCTGCCTCTTTCAGCATTGTCATCAACTCTCCAAGAGTATTTTCTTGGTTCATCATATTATATTTCATGATGAACCCGCTCCAGCTGTCAGGAAGAGATTGTAAGATCAAATCTATGGAAGTCTCAGCCTCGAAGACTATGCCTAGCCGTCCCAGCTGTTCGATGTGAGTAATCATCTATGATACATGGTGCTTAACATATATACCCTCTGACATGCGAGAGCGAAAGAGCTTCTTCTGCAATTCGTACCTCTGCGATCTAAGGTTAGATCGGTGAAGGTCCCTTAATTTCAATATCATTTCGTAGGGATCCAATCCCTTGTTTTGACGATGAAATTGTGGGGTCATTGCAGCAAGCATGACAGATTGAGCAGTTGAGTTGTCATCATTGTGAGTCTTCCAAAGCTCAAGCTCAAGCAGCTGCTCAATTCCAGGCTTAGGCCCAAGAGGTATCTTTATCGTGTAGAGCAATCTCTCAGCCCCCAGGACAATCCTGAGGTTCATATCCCAGTCAAGAAAGTTCGCACCATTAAAGACATTTTCGCCCATGATAATGTCTCTAACATTGACCTTTCCATCCATCTTAATTGCAATAGTCTAACTATTCAATTAACAATTTTGGCAGTCCAACTATTACAAAAAAAATAATAAAATATTAGTCCAAGTAATATAAATATATAAAATGACGAAAAATAATTTGAAAGCGCGTATTTGGAAAGTATTTGAACGAAATTGAAAATTCAATACTGGCCTCCCATTTATTTTTCGACGAGTTGAAACCTCTGTTGAGTACTCGGAAACCTAGTTTCCTAGTAGGCTAGGATCCCGTTAAATAACGCACAACCTTGACTTTGGCCAACAAACTGTATGATACTTAACTATGTAGATCTCTAAGATCAATTGGATCCCAATTCCTAGATCTGGTAGGTGGACCTCCAAGTCTGAAACATATATACAATATATATGTCAATAAATAATAACGATATGCGGATGGATATTTAACAAATTGTTCATATAACAAACTTCTCTCTTTCCTCTCTCCCGCTAGCACTATTCTAACTTCTACCCAATTACATAATACAATAAAGAAACCTCATTAACATTGAGGGGAATTGGTGAGAAGAGAAATACAAAGAGTCAAGAGATAAAAGACTGGACGCGCAGGTCCAATTTAATAAATTCTAAATTTATTACAATAATTTCCAAAATTGCCCTCACCCTTCTAATATCCATCTGATATACATTATTCATACAATACATCCATGTATTGACACAAAGCATGTTATTAAATCAATTTAATCCAATTAATTAATCTTTGAATTAATGATCATCCAATGTTCAAACAACGATTTTATTTGCGCGAGTCAAACTCGTTTAAGAATAAGTACTCAAAGTGCGTATTCTTGAATTATATCGAACTACAATTTTTAAATCCAATTTAATTTGTATTCAATACTAATTCTAATTTAATTCCAAATTAAATAATTACACTTCTTTTAGCGCCTTTTAGGCTTAGATTCTAAATCCAATCTTAATGGGTCTCAAAGGCCCAATTAACATTCAATGTCAATTTAATTAAAGTCCAATGGGCTTTTAATTAATTCTTAAGGCATGGGCTTTTGCCAATATGGATCAAACCCAAATGCCAAGGCCCAATTTAGGAATCACCCTATTTGCCAAAAATCAATTTAGGCCCATTAGGCCCAATTAAATTATTAAAAGGCCCAATTATTATATTTGGACTTTATGGAATGGTTTTAAGCCCAATTTGGATCCAATCCAATTGTCCTAAACCAAGCTTGGCCCAACCAAGCCCATTAAGCCCAAATACAACAATATTAGCCAAATTCAAAATTAAAGACTAGTTTTAATTAATACAAAATTTCAAATTTCACATTTATTTTAATTAAAGTGTAATAGACATAATTATTTAGTTAAATCAATATTTCCAAAACACCAATTAAACTAATTAATCATGCTTTAATTAACCAACTCATGTCCAACACAAATTGAAGCAAAATCAATCAATACATGCTTCTTATAGTCACGGGAATATGGCACAAAATTTCAATCAATTTGATTTCAATCTAATTAAATCAACAATCAATTTATCTCATGCTTTAAACACAATCAATGGTCTAAAATCAAAAAATAACCATGATACTCTCTTAGGGTAGATTCGGCCAAGCTAGGAAATTTAGGGAAAAATTTATCCAATTCATTTTCTCAATTCCTAATATGCATAAATCTAATTCATCATCATCAAAGCTCAACCAAACAACCAATTTGAAGAAATCATGCTCAAAATATAAAAACCCCAAATTAAAGTATATAAACCCTAAACTCATTTCATGCTTAGAATTGGCTCTGATACCATTGCTAGTGTTCCTAGAACATGCCAAGGATCTCTAAGATGAAATTGTGTGTGAATACTCAAAGAAGTTGCGGAAAAACTTACATTGAGCGGATTTGATGGAAGTATGAAGTTCAAAACTTTTGATGTTGATAAAGAGCTCCAAGTCCTTTCTTTGTGTTCCAAACTCTAGGATTGGTTTCCCTAACACCTTGTATGACTCCTTGAAGTGCTAGCTCACTTGAATTTTTGAAATAAAAATTCTATGTTGGAGGAAGAGGCTCTCGGCTTTGTTTGGAAATGGAGAGAGAGTTTTTCCTTTTTGTGTTGTGTATTTGATTTCAAAAATCAAATTATGATTTACCAAAAAATCAAGTTGGTATATGTCATTCCAAATAACAAAGTGTGCTGGATTTGGTTGGAGTATTTTACAAGTTAAACCAAGTCTTCACTTAACCAAATAACAACTTCCATCACTAGTCAAACTTGTGATGTAAGACAAGTGGGTCCCACCACTTTTAAATTCCGAATTTAAGTCCAACACACAACTTCGCTCGGGCCCGTGTTCGTTTAATTCCTAAATAAACGAATTTGCCATAATGACATAATTAAATCCAATTTAATTAAATAATTATACCTAGCAAAATTATTATTAAAGTTGTTTACGAATTAATTCTAAATTAATTCGTTCGCCGAATTAAAATCTAATTTTAATTCATTTTTGAGATCTAATTTCAATTAATATATCGAATATATTATTTAATCGATTAATTCCAAATTAATCGTTCTCTCTCTTCTAATCGAATTTTATCCCGGATAAATTCTTGCCGTAATTAATCCCAGATTAATTTTCTCTCTCTTATAATTAATCCTAGATTAATTATGTTCTAGATTAATTATGTTCGAGTCAAACGTCATCGGTGAATCTTTGGGAAGCGACCCATAAGATTCCTAGATATGTTATAAGTAAATCTGGTCGTCGGACTATCCGAACACGTGTGTACCCCCTACCACATTCTTACCAATTTACAGGACATGGTTGGCTTCTAGCAAAGCACCGTGCCTACCCAATTCTCCAGAAATATTCTTTTAAGGAATACATAATCTATACCAGGCGTAGTATACTAAGTATTGCGTATTTCTATCCCGTATCGGATGTCACATGCTAGGCCTGGGGCTGGAATTATGTCTGCCCCGTAGGAAGCATATATCGGATCACTAGCAACTAGTCTCTTTAATCGGATAATCATGACCTTGTCATATTATCACGATAGTTGCAACATATTATAGTACCAGTTCTGTATCCATGCATGATCATCATCTCCATATGACTGAAGTGATACTTCCATTTTGACATCACATCCAATACACTACGATTCTCAATAAACCCAGAAGAGGCGTACACAGAACCTGTTAAAGCCCCGGACGACCAAAACCAAAGTGTACTGATTGTCGCAAGTATTAGCGATGCAAGTCTCAGGTTAAGACCAAATACACCTACCCTGATTCAGATTCCTATAGACACATAGTTATACTACCAATGGGATTTCGAGGGGTCTATCTAGAGCGAAGCTGTTTCCGTACCATCGGTAAACAGAACCTCATATTACACTTGCATGAGTATCCAATACCCAAATAAATGAGAACCATGCTGTTACGCTTTCATGACACGCACAAGTGTAATACTAGCCTATTCCGCATTATCAATGTCTAGTCTCGATAATACTACGACTTGGGATATTTAATGATTAAACCTTTCGTGGATTGATACTGTCTCATAACTTATTAATCCGGAACTAATCTTAAGGACTTTTATCATTTATATATTCAAGTAATCTAATTACAAAATGATAAAATAGCAATTTCCTTTGTCACATAGTTAATTTGTACAAAAACCACAATGTCTTTTACAAATAGTGATGCTATGGGTCATAATTGTCTAACAGTACCTCCATGGTGGAGCTGGCACTTCAAAGACTTCTGGGAAGTCAAAGAAAATCAAATTATGGAAGAAGAATAAGATATCAAAGAAGAACTCCAAGAAGCGCAAAGGTGCTAAATTGCCAGTAGCTCGTGACCAATGTCTAAAATGCAAGAAGTCTGGACACTGGAAAAATGAATGTCCATAGCTGATAGGAAAAGCAGGACCCTCATGAACGCTTCGTATTTTTCCAACTATTGATATCTCATTAGCCTTAGATGAAAATAGTGGATGGGTTTTAGACACTGGCAGTCCTATTTATATTTGTAACTCCTTGCAGGTAATGAGGGTAATAAGAAGGCTGAATAAAAGGAAGATTCAGCTTAGAGTTGACAAAGGCAAGACATTGGAATGCAAGGCCATAAGAACAATTATTTTAGATCTCCCAAATGGATGTAAATTAAATTTACAAGACTGTTATTATGTACCATCACTTATTAGATAAATAATATCACTGCCAATATTAGATAAAGTGGGATATAAAATAAACATTAAAGATGAAACTTTATGTTTATATGATAAAGAAAATTTATTGAAATGTGAATGTTCTTTATCAAACGGTCACTATGTTTTGGAAACATATAGAGATGTCTTTAATGTCGAGGAAAATATAAGTAGGAAATCAGAATTAAATAATACTGAATTATGTCATATGAGATTGGGCCACATAGGTGTTAGACGTCTATCCAAATTGGTAAATGATGGTTTGATTAAAAAACTTACCTTAGATCCTTATCCGATTTGTGAGTCATGTATCCAAGAAAAGATGAGAAAGACCTCATTTCTTGTTGTTGGACACCATGCTAGAGATTTATTGGAACTAATACACAGCGATGTGTGTGGTCTATTAAATCATGCCGCTCATTATGGTTCCACATACTTCGTGACTTTCACGGATGAGCTGATGAAACATAATTCGGAAACATTTTACAAGTTCAAAAAATTCTGAAACGAAGTAGAAAAATAAACCAGTAAATTCACCAAGTGTCTTAGATCAGTTCGAGGCGGTGAATATATGAGTGAAGAATTCAGAAATTATTTAAGAGATAATGGAATTATTGCCCAATATGGCCCACTAGGAACACCTCAACACAATTGAGTGTCTGAGCGTAGAAATTGTACTTTATTAGATATGATGCAATCAATGATGAGCTATACAGATCTTCCTTATTATCTTTAGGGTTATGTTTTACTTATTGTTGCCCACATACTTAATAGAGTTCCATCGAAAGCTGTTTTTACGACCCCCTATCAGATATGGTTCAGTAGAAATACAAGTCTTAGGTATTTAAAGATTTGGGGTTGTTCTGCATACGTTAGAATTGCGCAGCGGGATAAACTAGCACCCAGAGGGCATAAATATAGGTTTGTTGGATATCCTGAAAACTCTTTGGGATATCAATTCTATGATTCTGAGCAACGAAATGTATTTGTTGTTCACTTCGACATTTTTCTTGAAAAGGAATTTTTGAGAAATAGTGGGAGTTGTGGAAAGATTGAACTTGATGAGTTTGATCCCAATAGTAAGGAACCTGAGATGGAACCAGAGATCCAAATACGTGAAGGATCTATAACACAGGTTCTATGTAAGTCGAATAGAATATCAAGGTCTCCTGAAAGACTATTTTTAACATCTGATACGAGCCTTGATGTTCTCCTCTTGGAGGAAACAGATCCGACTACGTATAAAGAAGCAATATCGGATATCAATTCGGGAAAATGACAGGAAGCCATGAAATCCGAAATAGATTCAATGCATGACAATCAAGTTTGGGACTTAGTTGAACTTCTTGAATGAGTTAAACCTATAGGTTGTAAATGGGTTTATAAAAAGAATCGAGGGCCCGATGGAAAGGTGGAAACCTTTAAGGCCCGACTGGTAGCAAAAGGTTACACTCAATGTCATGGGATTGACTATGAGGAAACTTTTCTCCAATAGCCATGCTAAAATCCATTAGGATTCTTTTAGCCATTGATGCATATCACGACTATAAGATATGGCAGATGGATGTGAAAACAACTTTCCTAAATGGATTCCTTGAGGAAGATATCTATATGGAACAACCAGAGGGTTTCGTATCCAGTGAGACTTAAAACTTATTTTGTAAGCTCCAAAAGTCTATTTATGGACTTAAACAAGAATCCCGAAGTTGGAATAGTCATTTTGATGAGATAATTAGATTATCTGGATTCATCAAGAACGAGGAAGAACAATGTGTTTATAAGAAAGTGGGTGGGAGCATGATAGTTTTCCTAGTATTGTATGTAGATGACATTCTTATCATAGGAAATGATATAGGATTGATGTAAAGTGTGAAAGCCTATCTTTACAAGAACTTCTCCATGAAAGATATAGGTGAAGCTTCTTATATACTAGGTATAAGGCTCTGCCGGGATAGAGTTAGGAAGCTTATAGGGTTGTCGCAATCGACATATATAGATAAGATGTTAATGTATGATTTTACCAACTACAAGGCAACAAATGTACCTTTTCCGATACATCATACATCTTTCGAAGAAAATGGAACCTCAGACTAAGGAATAGAGAGTTAGGATGTCTAACTTGACATATGCTTATTGTATTTGAAGCATAATGTATGATATGCTATGTACTAGACCAGACATCAGTTTCAGTGTTAGTGTGACCAACCGTTATCAATCTGATCCAGGTAATGATCATTGGCAGTTGTGAAACATATCCTAAAATATCTTAAGGGTACTAAGGATAAGTTTCTGATATATGGAGAAAATGAGCTACAAGTTAAGGGTTATACAGACTCCGACTTCTAAGGAGATCCAGATGATAGAAAATCTACTTCAGGTTATATATTTACCCTTAACGGTGGTACGGTTAGTTGGCGATGTTCAAAGCAAGGCTCAACAGCTGATTCCACCACTGAGGCGGAATTTATAGCTACTTTAGAATATGCTAAAGAAGCTGTTTGGATTAGAAATTTTATCACAAACTTGGCATTGTACCTAGGATTTGATCCTATTGTAATGTGATAATAATAGAGTTATAGCACAGGCTAAGGAGCCGAGTGTGCATTCCAAGTCTAAACACGTGGATAGGAAATATCACGTGATTAGAGATATTATTGAATGAAAAAACATAGTGGTCTTGAAGGTTCAAGGACTAGACAATATAGCAAATCTGCTTACTAAGGCCTAACCTCCTAATTTATTGGATAAACATGAGGAGGAGATGAGACTGAGGTACCATCCAGATTGGCACTAAGCAAATGGGAGTTTGTTGAATTTGGTGCTTGGAACGCCAATCCGGATAATGTATAGCACATTATATATATTTTTTTTTAATAAAATAACTATATTTTCATTTCAAACTATATTAATGATATTGTCATTATGCATATTAGATTGATGTATAGATATGCTAAGAATGACATCGACATTAGAATAGTCTTGCAGTAATATTGGACACTAGGTGGTCCGACATTGGGATAAGTATTACTATTGTAAATTATTCTTAAAGTATATATATTCCTAGTCATGGGTTTTAAAATATGGTCGAATTCCTATAACCTAGAAGACTAGCACATGTCGTATATTGGAATTGGAGTTCCAATGGTTTAACCCGATGTACCATGAGCTTTGGAAGCTCATATAGACATGTGGGTATTGGTTGGACCGAATACTGAATGACTCACAGGTGATTCCTGATAGTTGGAAGTACACACCACCGTCAATAGGAATTTTCTCGAGTCGAGTAGCATATGTGATCCTTTGACTATAGGATAACATTGATTTTGTGTGAGATTCTCCACATTTTGATGTCATGTATGTCAGAAACCTTTCATGATCTGGCCTCTAGATGTTCGTTGGGTGTAGATCGATGCACTCAGTAATCAAGTGTGAGTCAAGATAGGATTCTTCGGCCCGTATGTGTACCATAATGGGTTTAGGTATCCATGTGAGTAAGTCATGATTCTTAAGACTTTGGCGAAAGCCGATCATCTAGGGTGGATCGCATCAGTTGTAAAGAATCGTGGACATGTTGACATGAGTGTGGGCCTTTGGAAAATTGATGGTGCATTCTATGTTTCCTAAGCATAACTCGGATAGCCTACGATGGAAGGATTGTTAAACATATGTGATGACCTCGACTTGTATAGTTTAGAAAGGTCATTCGTGTTCTTCGTGAATTCGGAGGTGTCCGAATTACGTACATATTAGCTAGGTTTATATGACGAATGTGTCTGAACTTAGAGAGTCCCAATATGAAGTGTACTCTTTGAGCACTTGGGTAGCAGATTAATTTTGATAAAAGATAATATTCGATATTATAATGATCAACTAAGATAATCAAGTGTTATTAGATAACATTGATTATTTACTTTGACTTAATTGGATTAATTCAATAATTACACAATGATTTAATTATAAAATCATAATTATCTCTACCATTTGAAGATATTATGGTAATTGTAAGTATGTAATAATAGGTGGTTTTGACCTGATTTAATTGGATTAAATCAAAGTGGCAAATATTTAACTAATCCATTTCCTAATTCTTGTCTTGATTTAATTGAATTAAATCAAAGTGGCAGGCAATGGAGATTAGTCACACCTAATTATACATATTTGGACAAATTTGATTAAGCCCACCAAGAAGTTGATTACAACTTTTATTAATTAAAAATTACTGAAATTTTCTATAAATAGCAAGCTTTAGGAAGGTTTTAATTAAGAAAAGTAAAAGCTTGAGAAATCTAAATACAAGCAAGTATTAGAAAAATTAGCCTAAGTTAGAGAAGCATTTGGAGAAGCTTTGTGAGGTCTCTATAATATTTCATCTAATCAAGATTGGATCTTGGGGTGAAGCTTGCTAGCATTGGAATCAAGATTGGATTTTAGAGTCAAGCTTGTTAATCCTTGAAAGTTCTCCAAACATTTCCACAAAGAGAAGTAGATTGGATCTTTGAATCAACCTTGCTTGGTAAGTTTGATATTCTCTAAAAGTTATATTTTTTCATTAGTGAGACATGTAGTGTAAAATTATGTATTAGATACATAATGTTGAAATTAGGCTAATTAATTGTGTTAGGATGCTTTAGAAGTATAAACACAATATGCTTGTAATTGGGTCAAAATTTTTATGTTAGATATAGTGATCGGTGAAATCACTCACGTAACGCAAGCGCACATATCGTTCAATTAGTAGAAAATGTATCGATCCCACGAGGAGTTAATACCTAGGGTATCAATTTGTGAAGCAAAATGTCTACGAGTATCTAATAGATTGGTTGTTTGATTGGATGGTGATTTTAAACTAAAGACAAGTAAATAAAACAATGCAAATGTAAATTAAAGGAAAATTCAATATTATTAAACTATTTAGGGTAGTGAATCCTTCCAATATCTTTTAAAGATGAAGTGGTTATCTCACGTTTGTGCAATATTTTGATTTATTAACCTGGAGCACGAAAATATGCAAAAGTCTTTGTCGATGGTCAGATGCAAACACCCAAATAACCCAATTAATCATATGTCTATGTTAATCAATTTACCAGAATTCATTAAGATTAAGTTCCAATTGTGGCTACCCCCGCCCGACAGGTTTATGTCTATCCTGTAAGGAAATCTACCTAAGGGTACCATGCCCCGAGGTGAGATCGTGAGTTTTTGAGTTTAAGGCTGAAACCTAAAATTCCTTCGTCAAGTTTATTTTAAATTTACCAGATCAATCTTATTAATGGCCAGTTAACAAAAAGAATTAAGCTTAAGACTCAATAAATAAACCTTTATATTATCCAAGTCATAAAATAACCGCTTATGAACCGGTGATATTGGAATTCATCACAACCCCAGATATAGTATTTAGTTACAACACATATCTAGGACTAGTAAAGACATAAATAAAGTAAATGACATAAAGTAAAGCTTGGAAATTAAAAAAAAATAAATAAGTAATAAAGAAAACAGTAGGGTTAGAGGATCCACTTTTATAACTTCTATTTTAGATATCTCCCTTATTATAATATATAAATTTTGCATGACATTATCAACCGACCATATAGGCGGTATCCTGATTAAGTCAGATTTATGATTAATTCCAACCGACCATAAAGGCGGTATCCAATTTAGTCAAGTTAAAATCAATTTAATTAAGTCCAACTGACCGTAAAGGCGGTATCCCATTAAGTGAGGTTTTAAATAGTTTATATATTATAATTAAAGGATATTAATCTAAATATTAGTAATAAAAGTTTTACCCATCACCCCAGCAGAGGGGAGTTACCCCCTCATACCGAAAAAGTAAAAATAAAGACTGAAAAGTAAAGTAAACAAAGAGCTATTGCGTAAAATAAAAAATTAAATACAGAAAGCTGTAAATAAAGAAACAAGATACAATCTTCTTAGTTTTCTTTAGGAAATCCCCAGAATAAGGTATGAATTTTACAAATGAAATAGCTTGGTATTATAGGCAAAATTTTGCCTTCACCAATTTCCCCACCAATTCCTCCACAAATTTCTCCACTAATTTCTCCACCAAACATGGCACTAAACATGGCAAAAAATATGGCACCAAATCCTCCACCAAATATGCAAGCATGTTTGGTGGAAGTTTGACAATTTTCCTTTTTTATTTTATTTTTTTGTTTTGAAAATGACTTTAATAATTGTACATAACACACTTACAGATATTTTATCAATTTCGATCATGAAAACGTCCGCATTCGAAATTATTATGAACGTCAAAGTTGTAGATCTTTGAGTCTTCTTTAATCTGGAACTTGAATCACCTCAATCCAATATCGGAGTAGAAAGTTATGGCCAAAATACAAAAATTACGTAAAGTTGAAATTTCTGAAATTGTACTTCGTTAGAACGCCATTTCAAGTTTCAAACCTCCAAAATTCAAATGTCAAGTCCAGTTTTTCCCTTATTTGTTCCATATCTCCTCCTGATTGATTCCATTGAGTCCCGATTTTATTTTATCTACAAAATAAACTAAAACATATCAAAACGTTCATAAAACTCGAGAAACTATACAAAATATTAAGTAAAAGGGGCTGTAAATATTGATATTTTTTTCCGTTCATCACACCCAAACCTAACATTTTGCTAGTCCTCGAGCAAAACAACAAAATAAAATGCAATAAACAATTAAAATTAAACTAAGCCACTTTCGTAGGGATCACGATTTCATTTAGCGTATGCAACAAGCCTTTAAACCTCTAGGTGTCCCTAGTGAACGAGTTGTAGTCTCGTGATGGCTTACAGTGACGATACCCACAAACATCAATCAAATGCACACAAAAGTAAAAAGATAAAAAAGATAAACAAGTTAGTGACTAAACAAGTGAAACTTCTTATCCAAGTTAATAGCTGTTTTCTTTCTTTATAAATTACCAAATAAGTAAATTCTCCGATTATTTTTACCATTCTCCATATACACAATCAACAAGGTATTAATCAGCTCATTGTGCCCACAATATTCATAAGTTTAGTTGAAAAGAGAGTAATATATGTTTGTCCTAAAGTTATATCATATTTCACACCTTTTTTAGCAATGGATTTTTTTTAAAAAAAGTTATTTACAACATCTTCAATCCATGTAGCGAGCTTTGGGTCAGTGACTCCAAAGCCAGTTGGCTTTAGGGCACTAGGTGTTAAAACACCCCTACAAACTTAATTTTTTTCTTTTTTTTACAACATCTTCAATCCATGTAGCGAGCTTTGGGCCAGTGACTCCCAAGCCAGTTGGCTTTAGGGCACTGTTGGACAATTATGACCCATAGTATCACTATTTGTACAGAACATGGTGTTGTTGTACAAATTAACTATGTGACAAAGGAAATTGCTCTTTTATCATTTGTAATTAGATTACCGGGATATATAAATGATAAAAGTCCATATGATTAGTTCCGGATTGATAAGATATGAGCCAGTATCAATCCATGAAGGTTTAATAATTAAAACATCCCTAGTCGGAGTATTATCGAGATTGGACATCGATAATGCGGAATAGACTAGTATTGCACTTGTGCATGTTATGGGAGCATAACGACATAGTTCTCATATATTTGGGTATTGGATACTCATGCAAGTGTGATAGGAGGTTGTGTTTACCGATGGTACGGAAACAGCTTTGCTCTGGATAGACCCCTCGGAATTCCATTGGTAGTATGACTATGTGTCTATGGAAGTCTGAATCAGGGTAGGTTTATTTGATCTTAACCTGAGACTTGCGCCCCTAATACTTGCAACAATCAATATACTTTGGTTTTGGTTGTCCAGGGCTTTAACCGGTTCTGTGTACGCCTCTTCTGGGTATATTGAGAATCGTAGTGTATTGGGTGTGATGTCAAGATGGAAGTATCACTCCAGTCATATGGAGATGATGGTCATGTAGGATACAGAATTAGTACTCTTTAGTACTGCAGTCATCGGGATAATATGACTAGGTCATGATTATCCAATTATAGAGACTAGTTACCAGATATCCGACATGTGCTTCATACGGGGCAGACACAATTCCAGCCCCAGGCCTAGCACGTGACATCCGATACTGGATCGCAATACGCAATACTACGTATACTACGCCTGATACAGATTACATATTCCTTTAAGAATATTTCTGGAGAATTGGGTAGGCACGGTGCTTTGCTAGAAGCCAACCATGTCTTGTAAATCGGTAAAAACGTAGTACTAGGTACGTACGTGTTCGGATAGTACGACGATCGGATTTACTTCCAACATATCCGGGGATCTCATGGGTCGCTTCCCGAAGATTCACTGTTGACGTATGACTCAGATATAATTAATCTAGGATTAATTATTAGAGAGAGGAAATTAATTTGGGATTAATTACGGAGATATTTTATCTGGGATAAAATATTATTTAAAGAGAGAGAACGATTAATTTGGAATTAATCGATAAAATAATATATTCGATATATTAAACGAAATTAGATTTCGACGCGGAATTAAAATTGGATTTTAATTCGAGCGAACGAGTTAATTTAGAATTAATTCGCTAGCGACGTGAATAGTAATTTTGCTAGGCATAATTATTTAATTAAATTTGATTTAATTACGTCGCAACGGAAAATTCGTTAATTTAGAATTAGCGAACCCGAGCCCGGGAGTGTTTGCGGGCCCACTCGTATTTCAAATCAAGTGGGGCCCACAAGTCACATCACGCATCACATCATTAGTCATTCTAGTGATGGAAGTCACATCAACTTTGAATGATGTGATGCTTGTCACTTTTTGTGATTGATGGGGGTGGTTGAAGACTTTAAAGTCTTGTACCAAAATTTTGCATTTAGAAAAATGGTAATTGATTTTTGGTATTTGTTTTTTTGAAATCAATAACCAAATACACAACACCTATTTTTCTATTCCCTCTCCTTTCTCCACTCACGGCAATGGAGCCAATTTTTCTCTCTTGGGCGTGAAGCTAGGCTTCATTTTTCTTCATGATTTTGTTGTAAAATCTCAAGAGCTAGCACTCAAAGGGGTCTTACAAAGGTGATAGGGAAACCCATCTATGAGCATGGAATCCTTCATCAAAGCTTGGAGCTTGAAGACAACTCAAGGAGCACACAAAGAGGGGTTGACCGAATCCATGGAGCACCAAAAGATGCCTTGGCCAAAAGCTTCAAGGAAATTTTTATTGTTCTTCGCATCGCAAAAGCCGATCAAAGTGAGTATTCCGCAACTTTAACTTTGATGTATTCACACGTTTCATACGCTTAATTGATCTTGGATAACTGTAGGCACTGTATTTTTGCATATAAGTCCCTATGATGAGTCTCATTTGGAGACACTACCTTTTAAGTCGAGGAAGTCACGGGAAACGGTCATCGAAGGGAATCCGTATTTTTGTTATATCTTATTCGCTTGTTTAGCTTCGGGCTCACTTGTTGAACCTCCATTTTAAAGCACCTTCAGCTAGAAAAACCCCGCAAACCATTTAACTTTGGCCCAAAACCCTCGCAAGACACACACCTGGCCCACACACACCCATACCAAGCCCATTCACGCCCAAGCCCATAAAAAACACATCCAAAAATTTAAAATACATATTTAACATATGGGAAATTAAAATAAAATCCAAATAATCGCCTACCTAATTAACAAATTAAATGCCTAAATAAAACAAATATCATGCCTAATTAAAGTCAATCAAATATATAACCTTCCTAAACAAACAAATCATGTCCCCAATTAACTTGATTTCTTTCCTTTTGAAAAGCCATGCAAACCCTAACCCTAGCATGTAACTATAAAAATAACACAAAGTGTAAACCCTAAGACCTCTCTCTTTCACGGCCAAAAAGAAAAACAAAACAAAAAGCCTTATGACTCTCGATCTCTCTCTCTCTCTCCTTCACGCTAGACTATTCACGCCAAAACAAATGCACAAACCAAATACACTCTAACAGCTCTCCCTTTCTCTCTCGACAACCATTGTCTCTCTCTAGACATAAACCCTCGGCAAACCAAAAGAAATAAACCCGAGAAACTCACAACCCTAATCTCTCTCTACCTCTCTAACCTATCGGCAAAACCCTAATAAGCCCTCCACTCTCTACACTCAACTCACTCAGCAGCCACGTGAAAGCAGCCCCTCAACCTTTCATCACTAACAGCCCACATAGCTTCATCACTCACAGCAAGCCCTTATAAGCCAGCAGCCAACCCACTCACAAAACAAGTCAACAAACGAATAAACCCCCACGCCTCTCTCTTCATGACACACATTCACGGCAACCACAGAGCTCTCTTTCCTCTCTCAATCTCACACTACAGGGATGCACGGTAAACCTAAAACAGTTTCTCAAATCATTCACACGGCACTTCACAAATCTTTCTTTCCCACACTCACAGACGGCAATAACACAAAACCCTAGCCAAGTCCACGTGAATCACGAAGCCAAAACCAATAACCAGCCAACAAATAGCCTTGCCCACCACCGATTAAACCAGCAGCTCCCTTCACAAATCGCAAACAAACGACAAACCTTCAACGCACTAAGAACCACTCACATCAGCCAAGACCGAATAAAATAATCCCTCCACCGAACAAATCATCAACAAATCCAGCCACTTGTAACCAAACACAAAAGCCACGACCAGACTCTCTGTACCTAGCTTCTCTCGATAACAGCAAATCAAAGCAAAACAGCCCCTAAACTACCACCTAAAACAGCAGCAAAACAGTGGTGAAATGGAATGAAAACAGTAGCCCGAGTAGTGAAAACATCGAGGAAAGACGTGAACCAGCGAACCAGAAAAGTTGCGGAGTATTAGCCCTTCCGACGGCCTTGTAACGCGCCTCAGAAAGTCGACATAAAAGGTTAGACCTGAGGGCACTTTTCACATCTATTTTCATTTGTATTTTTGTTGTTTATTGAATTTTATGTGCATGAGTATTGTGGAATGATGTGTGTTGTGGCCCTTAAATAAAATGGAAAATGTGTCACCTCTTGTGGTATATAGGATGAAAACCCAGAAGTAAACTCCGTAGCCGAATCCGAATGGACGGTAGTGCGGTCTGTACTTGGGATACAACTCCACGTACCACTTGAGCAAACGACACATATTTCGATTTATTTTTTCTTATTTGTTTATTATCCGTTATTTAATTTCTTCATGTTATTTGTTTATGTAATGATGAGATAAAGCGCATGGGCTTAGTAAGTTGGAATAAAGGTCCTCCATTTCAAGGGGTTAAAATCCTTTACCACGATGCTTTGCCGCGCCGGATGATGTATATTCGGTTGAATGTAAGATGTGTTCAATCGGGTATACAAAGTCTGATATTGTTGTCTTTATTTTTTATATGCATTATGTTATAAAGCGTATGGGCTTAGTAAGTTGGATTAAAGGTCTTCCATGTCGAGGGGTTAAAATCCTTTACCGCGATGCTTTGCCGCGCCGGATGATGTATATTCGGTTGAATGTAAGATGTGTTCAATCGGGTATATAAAGTCTGATATTGTTGTCTTTATTTTTATATGCATTATGTTATTAGCGCATGGGCTTAGTAAGTTGGATTAAAGGTCCTCTATGTCGAGGGGTTAAATTCCTTTACCACGATGCTTTGCCACGCCGGATGATGTATATTCGGTTGAATGTAAGATGTGTTCAATCGGGTATACGAATTCCGATATTGTTGTCTTTATTTCTTATATGCATTATGTTATTAGCGCATGGGCTTAGTAAGTTGGATTAAAGGTCCTCCATGTCGAGGGGTTAAAATCCTTTACCACGATGCTTTACCACACCGGATGATGTATATTCAGTTGAATGTAAGATGTGTTCAATAGGGTATACGAAGTCCGATATTGTTGTCTTTATTTTTATATGCATTATGTTATTAGCGCATGGGCTTAGTAATTTGGATTAAAGGTCCTCCATTTCGAGGGGTTAAAATCCTTTACCACGGTGCTTCGCCGCGCCGGATGACGTATATTCGGTTGAATGTAAGATGTGTTCAATCGGGTATACAAAGTCTGATATTGTTGTCTTTATTTTTTATATGCATTATGTTATTAGCGCATGGGCTTAGTAAGTTGGATTAAAGGTCTTCTATGTCGAGGGGTTAAAATCCTTTACTACGATGCTTTGCCGCGCCTTTTAGCCCGTTATTATTGATTAGGTGTCATCTATTCATCTGTTCATGTATGTGTCATATTGTTTATTGCATTTTGGAGGTCACTGATGTAACCCCATTCGAACGCGTTTCAGAACGCCACACGAACGTATGTTTTCTGTCTCAATTTGTTCGAATGCGTTTACGAACGGTACTCGAACGTGAACTTTTTGTTTACCGTTCGAACGCGGCTACGAACGCCCATGGTAAACAGGCCCTCTTCCATCACATCTCATGCACGGTTACTCATTTTGTCATTTACCTTTTTGATTGTTCATGTTCTCGCAGTTAGTCATTTATTATGTTCACAAGATCACATGTTCGTTTCCATGATGCATGTTTACATGATAGTTATCTACTTATGCTTACGCATTCATCCATTCAACATGTTCATGAAGTTATATGATTGCCGTTATTCCGATTTGCTTTCATTCGTGATTGTACAATTATTATCTACTGGCATGCCTATGATCAAATGTAATGTGCTTATGACATTGTATGATTGCCGTATTTTAATTCATCTTTATGCATGCAAATTCGGACATATATTATATGCAAATATGTTATATGTAAACTCGGACATAGGTTATATGCAAACTTAGATATGAGCCTTGTACTTATGCATGCGAACTCAGGAGTAAATTATCTTTGGAAATAAATGTTGCTAAGGCTTGGTTAAATTATTGCACAAATCAAATCATTACAAGTGGCATAAGTAAGGGACCATTCCGAACCCAACGGTTTGAGGTCTTCCCTTGCGAGGGGTGAGTGCGGCCTTAAATCTTTGTCCCGGTTCACACCGGGTGGCGACTCCATTATTCTCCGGTTTAGTCCCCCGCGGGCTACTCCGTACTCCCAACTAGGCCGCGAGCCCAGAACAGCATGCGTCGCCCAGTTTCTGTGTCCCACAGTCTGGCGACTCCACTGGGGATAGAGAATCGGCCCCGAAATAATGTCTTGTAATATTATGATTTGTGCTTTAAGTTAACTGTTCCTATAATGGGTTGAAAGGGGTTTAATCAAAGGCACTTTTAAGGCTAGGTAATGGTTTGGTGTCTTCCTTCACTCACTACCTTTCTATAATGAAAAGCTGTGAAGGCACCTAGATAATCATGTACTCGTAGCCTATTGTGATGGACTAATTTGGAGGACTCGTTGTTTATTCCTGTCACCAAGCGATAAGAGCCTAAGAGGCTTGGGTATTTAAGAGAGTTCGCTCCACCCTCCTTCTGGGGAATCTACAATGGAAAATCCATTTGACAGTCAGTCACACACCATAACTCGTTGGCACATACCTCAAGGTATAAAAAATGGTGTGCTCACTTGGTCGTTTGAATTCTTGAGTGGGGAGTCCTAGTTGTGGGCAATCCTTCGTCAACGAGAGCCTTTGTCCGCACTCCCGTAAACCCGCATGTGAACCTTAGTCATAGAACTAATAAGAATTATTTACTTGTGCTTGTGTTTGGGAACATGGTCGTTTGGATCCATTCGAACCTTTTGTCATGAGGTATGGGCTTGTTGGGCCATTTAAACTGGGACAAGAACATATCTTATGATGATTAGGCCAACAGCTTCTAAAACGACAATGGGCCATTATATGCTTGTGTTTGGGAACATGGTCGTTTGGATCCATTCGGACCTTTTGTCATGAGGTATGGGCTTGTTGGGCCATTTAAACTGGGACAAGAACATATCTTATGATGATTGGGCCAAAAGCTTCTAAAACGCCAATTGGCAATTATATGCTTGTGTTTTGGACCATCGTCAGTTAGATCCAGTTGGACCTTTTCTCAAGAGATGTGGACTTGTTGGGCCATTTAAACTGGGACGAGTTCGTGTCCTTTGACAGTTGGGCCAAAAACTTCTAAAATGCTGATGGGCCATTTTATGTGTGGGCCTCTAGTCATTTGGAGTTGTTTAGCCACATTGTTGCAAAGTGTAAACCTGTTGGGCCTTTTCAACTGGGACAAGTTTGCACCGCGCAATGGCCTGGTTGAACACTTTAAAATGATAATGGGCCAATTAGTATAAAATTTCTATTGGGCTTATATATTATATGCATTGCACGCATACATGCTGATTGAGAAATTTGAAAGACATCATAGATTCCCGTTGGGTAAGGGAAGAGGGAAGACTCACCAAAAGACCGACAACAGACATGAGTGAATCAGAAAATGAGATATCCCGTATGGATCAGTTGGAATCAAGTCCCATCAAAATTATTGAGCAGTTGCAAGTTTTGACCAATGTTGTGGTTAGTTTGACCATACCCCGTATAGACAATGACAGAAAATTGTACGAACGGAATAGAAAGACTAGTGGGGAACCTTCGGGGACCAAACTCCCTCCTTCTGAAATCGTCCATATCAAGAACAGGCAATTCTCCCATTTGGGTAGACCTTTGTCAAAGGTGTTTGAAGAGCTGAAAAGGCAAGGACTCCTAAGCCCCTAGAAACCTAAACCACTTCCAAACCATGTGCCACGCTACCTTAAGCTAAACCTTTACTGTCACTACCACCGGCAAAGAGGCCACGAAACAGAAAAATGCTCCCGTCTTAGGCATGAGATCCAGGACCTCATCGACTCCCATGAAATACCTGACCCAGAAAAAAACCAACCCAACACACACAAAATCCATTACCTGACTATCACTATGCCCCACCACCTACCTATATGATTAACTCCGGCCTACCCAACCGTGCTATCCTCCAAATACATGACCACCAAGCTTCCCACACGGAGATATGGGGCAACAATAGCAGGAATGAAACGGAGCAGAAAAGGGAAAGTAAATGGGAAAAGGAATTACATGAGTTAAAAGATCTGATGTCCGGAAAAAGCAAGAAGACAGAAGAAGACAAAGTTGCAAATTACGGGGATGTTTGTTTTCCTGATCTCATTCAATTGTGATGTCACATCCATTAATCATAAGACATTGATTTTATCTGCTTGTTCGAACCTTTTCAAAGATAATAAAGACGTTCATTTCGCTTACTTGCCTGAATCTCTACAACAAGAGTATATTTGATAAAAGCATTCACCCTTGGTACTATAATACTCAGCGATGTTTAGAACACGGGGAACCCTCGGAATGAGCAAGCAGAAAAGATAAGATAGCCATTCAGAAAATGGGAAATGGGGCAGTGAGACTGTCAGACTTAGAAGGAAATGAGTTCTCCGAGCCGATCAATGTGGATAGATTGAAGCAGTACTTTGCCTGAGGAAGAGAAGAATGGTCATCAAAGGAATTGGCGGAAGACCTAACCTAACGGGATAGGGAATTCATTCGTGCATGCATGCATACACGTAACGTATTTTGCATCCTTTTTGTGTTTGTTCTGTTTTGTATTCACAGGTTTCAAAGAAGAAAAAGAGAAAGCGGCGAAGGCAAGCCAATCAAAAACAACAACAGTACAGTTTCAGGAATGAATCAATATCAGTTTCAAGAATGAACTAGTTTCATGGGGGAATCCCAGGGTTGAGGCTTACATCAGTATGAGTTCCGGGAATGGATCTCAGGGGACGAAGCCCATATTATCAGCAGTAGAAAGGAAGAATTCCATAGAGTGAGTGAAAAAAAAAGTGAGAGTGAGAAGTCTTTGATAGTTGAGCATATGTCCGGAGATGACATTGTTTGCTGTAGGGAGAAGCCTTAGAAACGATAAGTGCGAGACGTGCTCTCGACCGGTACTATGAATGGATTGATCTCAGCTGGACTCGCGAGCACTTGATTATGGGATCTCAACAGTGGAAACTTGAGTGGTTGGCAAGATGACTAGTCGAAGGGATGATAGATCGGTGAATGACCATTTGCCTGGATGTCCACCCTGGTTTACTTATGCTACGATATATGATATAGTTGGAAATAAAGAAAGAGTATATGCGATGAAAAAATAGAAAAGATAGACCGCCCATAACCGATAAGCGTGAAGCTACCCATGGGTGAGTATTAGGACCACCATGAGGAGAATGCTACCTTAAAGGGTATGTGTGTCGAAGAAAAAGAAAAAAAAAAGAAAAAAAGAAAAGAGAAAGGAAAAAATGAAAAGAAAGAGACGAAAGAAAAAAGAAGAAGACCATATCATGTTGAGTCTGACGAAGTAATCACAGAGTGTGATCGAGACATCCAGATTGGTTAGACCCACCGATCTGATTCTCTGATATGAAATCATCGAGTTGGCTCACTTAAGTAATAAGCTGCGAGAGAGCCTTGGAACACACACACTAGGAGTCTAGTTCAGATCACCTATTCAGAGGATCGGAGTTGAGTGTATCAAGTACTTTGAAGGTTCTCAGGTTTCTACGCGAAAGCATTAGAGGCAGTATAATATGTTGAAATGAAACATCACATCACTAGTATCAGTCTTGCCGGGTATGGCACTCTGGGGGCGAGGCCTACATATTTGTCAGAATCAGTCTTGTCAGGTATGGCGCTCTGGGGGCGAGGCCCACTTTAGTTTAGAATCAGTCTTACCGGGTATGGCACTCTGGGGGCGAGGCCCACATAGTTCAGTATCAGTTCTGTCGGGTATGGCACTCTGGGGGTGAAGCCCACATTAGTTCAGAATCAATCTGGCCGAGTATGGCACTCTGAGGGCGAGGCCCACTTTAGTTCAGTATCAGTTTTGCCGAGAATGGTAATCCGAGAATGGAGTAAGGTTCGAGAATGAACAAACCGAGAATGGTAATCGGAGAATGGAGTAGAGTTCGAGAATGGACAAGCCAAGAATGGTAATCCGAGAATGGATCAAGGTTCGAGAATGGACAAGCCGAGAATGGCAATCCGAGAATGGAGCAAGGTTCGAGAATGAACTAGCCGAGAATGACAATCCGAGAATGGATCAGAGTTCGAGAATGAACAAGCCAAGAATGGTAATCCGAGAATGGAGCAAGGCTCGAGAATGGACAAGCCGAGAATGGCAATCCGAGAATGGAGCAAGGTTCGGGAATGAACAAGCCGAGAATGGCACTCCAAGAATAGAACACAGTTCGGGAATGAACAAGCCGGAATGGCACTCCGAGAATGGAAACATAATTTGGGAATGAACAAGCCGGGCAGTCTTGCCAGGTATGACACTCCGGGTACGGAGACATTAGTATCAGTTTTTCCGGGTATGGCACTCCGGGTATGGAGACACATTATCAGTATCAGTTTGGGGTCGAGGCCCACATCAGTATCAACTTGGGGGCTAGGTCCACATTATCAGTATCAACTTGGGGGCGAGGCCCACAACATCAATATCATATTTGGGGATGAGTCCCAAGGTCGAGGTTCATGGCAGTATCGGTTTCGGGGATGAGTTCCAGGGTCGAGGCCCACATCAGCATCAGTATCAGTTTCAGGGATGAGTCTCAGGGTTGAGGCCCACATCAGTATCATTTTCGGGATGCGTCCCAGGGTCGAGGCCCATATTTTGTCAGCGGTATTGGGATGCGTCCCAAGGTCGAGTCCCCCGTTGTCGGTTGCAGCTATTGGGATGCGTCCCAGGATCGAGGTCCACTGCATCATTAGTTTCGGGATGCGTCCCAGGGTCGAGGCCTATTTTGTCAGCGGTATTGGGATGCGTCCTAGGGTCGAGTCCCCCGTTGTCGGTTGCAGCTATTGGGATGCGTCCCAGGATCGAGGTCCACTGCATCATCATTTTCAGGATGCGTCCCAGGGTCGAGGCCCACATTTTGTCAGCGGTATTGGGATGCGTCCCAGGGTCGAGGCCACCGTTGTCGGTTGCAGCTATTGGGATGCGTCCCAGGATCGAGGTCCACTAGATCATCATTTTTGGGATGCGTCCCAGGGTCGAGGCCCACATTTTGTCAGCGGTATTGGGATGCGTCCTAGGGTCGAGGCCCCCGTTGTCGGTTGCAGCTATTGGGATGCGTCCCAGGATCGAGGTCCACTGCATCATCATTTTTGGGATGCGCCCCATGGTCGAGGCCCACATATTGTCAGCGGTATTGGGATGCGTCCTAGGGTCGAGGCCCCCGTTATCGATTGCAGTTATTGGGATGCGTCCCAGGATCGAGGTCCATTGCGCCATCAACTCAGCTCGAAGCAGCAGACAAGTCAGGTAGCAGCTAGCGAGCCAGGTAAGTAAAAATGCATTGCATGACTTTGATATGATTGTCATTGTCACACACTGCACAAGTCCCATCAAAGTTGGGGCGACTGTAGGCACTGTATTTTTGCATATAAGTCCCTATGATGAGTCTCATTTGGAGACACTACCTTTTAAGTAAAGGAAGTCACGGGAAACGGTCATCGGAAGGGAATCCGTATTTTTGTTAGATCTTATTCGCTTGTTTAGCTTCGGGCTCACTTGTTGAACCTCCGTTTTAAAGCACATTCAGCCAGAAAAACCCTGCAAACCATTTAACTTTGGCCCAAAACCCTCGCAAGCCACACACCTGGCCCACACACACCCATACAAAGCCCATTCACGCCCAAGCCCATAAAAAACACATCCAAAAAATTAAAATACATATTTAACACATGGGAAATTAAAATAAAATCCAAATAATCACCTACCTAATTAACAAATTAAATGCCTAAATAAAACAAATATCATGCCTAATTAAAGTCAATCAAATATATAACCTTCCTAAACAAACAAATCATGTCCCCAATTAACTTGATTTCTTTCCTTTTGAAAAGCCATGCAAACCCTAACCTAGCATGTAACTTTAAAAATAACATAAAGTGTAAACCCTAAGACCTCTCTCTCTCACGGCCAAAAAGAAAAACAAAACAAAAACCCTAATGACTCTTGATCTCTCTCTCTCTCCTTCACGCTAGACTATTCACGCCAAAACAAATGCACAAACCAAATACACCCTAACAGCTCTCCCTCTTTCTCTCGGCAACCACCGTCTCTCTCTAGACATAAACCCTCGGCAAACCAAAAGAAATAAACCCGAGAAACTCACAACCTTTAGCTCTCTCTACCTCTCTAACCTCTCGGCAAAACCCTAATAAGCCCTCCACTCTCTACACTCAACTCACTCAGCAGCCACGTGAAAGCAGCCCTTCAACCTTTCATCACTCACAGCCCACATAGCTTCATCACTCACAGCAAGCCCTTATAAGCCAACAGCCAACCCACTCACAAAACAAGTCAACAAACGAATGAACCCCCACGCCTCTCTCTTCATGACACACCTTCACGGCAACCACAGAGCTCTCTTTCCTCTCTCAATCTCACACCACAGGGATGCACGGTAAACCTAAAACAGTTTCTCAAATCATTCACACGGCACTTCATAAATCTTTCTTTCACACACGCACAAACGGCAATAACACAAAACCCTAGCCAAGTCCACGTGAATCACGAAGCCAAAACCAATAACCAGCCGACAAATAGCCCTGCCCACCACCGATTAAACCAGCAGCTCCCTTCACAAATCGCAAATAAATGACAAATCTTCAACGCACTAAGGACCACTCACAACAGCCAAGACCGAATAAAATAATCCCTCGACCGAACAAATCATCAACAAATCAAGCCACCAGTAACCGAACACAAAAGCCACGACCAGACTCTCTGCACCTAGTTTCTCTCGGCAACAGCAAATCAAAGCAAAATGGCCCCTAAACTACCACCTAAAACAGCAGTAAAACATTGGCGAAATGGAATGAAAATAGTAGCCCGAGCAGGGAAAACAGCGAGGAAAGACGTGAACCAGTGAACCAGAAAAGTTGCGGAGTATTAGCCCTTCCGACGGCCTTGTAACGCGCCTCCAAAATTCGACATAAAAGGTTAGACCTGAGGGCACTTTTCACATCTATTTTCATTTGTATTTTTGTTGTTTATTGAATTTTATGTGCATGAGTATTGTGGAATGATGTGTGTTGTGGCCCTTGAATAAAATAGAAAATGTGTCGCCTCTTGTGGTATATAGGATGGAAACCCAGACGTAAACTATGTAGCCGAATCCGAATGGACGGTAGTGCGGTCTGTACTTGGGATACAACTCCACGTACCACTTGAGCAAACAACATATATTTCGATTTATTTTTTCTTGTTTGTTTATTATCCGTTATTTAATTTCTGCATGTTATTTGTTTGTGTAATGATGAGATAAAGCGCTTGGGCTTAGTAAGTTGGATTAAAGGTCCTCCATTTCGATGGGTTAAAATCCTTTACCACGATGATTTGCCGCGCCGAATGATGTATATTCGGTTGAATGTAAGATGTGTTCAATCGGGTATACAAAGTCTGATATTGTTGTCTTTATTTTTTATATGCATTATGTTATTAGCGCATGGTCTTAGTAAGTTGGAATATAGGTCCTCTATGTCGAGGTGTTAAAATCCTTTACCACGATGCTTTGCCGCGCCGGATGATGTATATTCGGTTGAATGTAAGATATGTTCAATCGGGTATATGAAGTCTGATATTGTTGTCTTTATTTCTTATATGCATTATGTTATTAGCGCATGGGCTTAGTAAGTTGGATTAAAGGTCCTCCATGTCGAGGGGTTAAAATCCTTTAACACAATACTTTGCCGCGCCAGATGATGTATATTTGGTTGAATGTAAGATGTGTTCAATCGGGTATACGAAGTACGATATTGTTGTCTTTATTTTTATATGCATTATGTTATTAGCGCATGGGCATAGTAAGTTGGATTAAAGGTCCTCCATTTCGAGTGGTTAAAATCATTTACCACGATGCTTCGCCGCGCTGGATGACGTATATTCGGTTGAATGTAAGATGTGTTCAATCGGGTATACAAAGTCTGATATTGTTGTCTTTATTTTTATATGCATTATGTTATTAGCGCATGGGCTTAGTAAGTTGGATTAAAGGTCCTCTATGTCGAGGGGTTAAAATCATTTACCACGATGCTTTGTCGCGCCTTTTAGCCCGTTATTATTGATTAGGTGTCATCTATTCATCCGTTCACGTATGTGTCATATTTTTTACTGCATTTTGGAGGTTACTGCTGTAACCCCGTTCGAACGCGTTTCAGAACACCGCACGAACTCATGTTTTCTGTCTCAGTTCATTCGAACGCGTTTACGAACACTACTCGAACGCGAACTTTCTGTTTACCGTTCGAACGCGGCTATGAATGCCGCACGAACGGCCACGGTACAGGCCCTCTTCCATCACATCTCATGCACAGTTACTCATTTTTTCATTTACCTTTTTGATTGTTCATGTTCTCCCAGTTAGTCATTTATTGTGTTCACAATATCACATGTTCGTTTCCATGATGCATGTTTACACGATAGTTATCTATTTATGCTTCTGCATTCATCCATTCAACATGTTCATGAAGTTATATGATTGTCGTTATTCCGATTTGCTTTCATGCGTGATTGTACAATTATTATCTACTTGCATGCCTATGATCAAATGTAATGTGCTTATGACATTGTATGCTTGCCGTTTTTCAATTCATCTTTATGCATGCAAATTCGGACATAGATTATATGCAAATATGTTATATCCAAACTCGGACATAGGTTATATGCAAACTTAGATATGAACCTTGTACTTATGCATGCGAACTCAGGAGTAAATTATCCTTGGAAATAAATGTTGCTAAGGCTTGGTTAAATTATTGCACAAATCAAATCATTACAAGTGGCATAAGTAAGGGACCATTCCGAACCCAACGGTTTGAGGTCTTCCATTGCGATGGGTGAGTGCGGCCTTAAATCTTTGTCCCGGTTCACACCGGGTGGCGACTTCATTATTCTCCGGTTTAGTCCCCCGCGGGCTACTCCGTACTCCCAACTAGGCGGCAGCCCGGAACAGCATGCGTCGCCCAATTTCTGTGTCCCATAATAACCTAGAAACCCAACAATGGTATCAAGAGCCTTGTTTAAGCATGAAATTGATTTAGGGTAAAATTTGGGTAAAATTGATTTGAGTATGTTTTGATGAAATTGTTTGATTGAGTATGCTTGAATGATGATAACATAGTGTTATACATGATCAATTTGGTGAAAATTGAATTGGATCAATTTTTCCCCAAAAACTAGGCTTGGCCGAAAGTTTGATGTTGCCCTAAGGTCATGGTAATTTTGTTTTTTGATCATTGGATGAGTTGAAAGACTTGGGAAATGTTGATTTAGGATTTAATTGGATTGAAATCGAAATCGGACAAAAAAACCCCAAATTGTTGTGGCCATTAAGCATGAAATGGGATTGATTTTGCTTCAATTATGTTGGACATGAATTGATAATTAGAAAGCATGATTAATTAGTGTAAATTGGTATTTTGGAAATGTTAATTTGACTAATTAATTATGGCTATACACTTTAGATTAATTAAATTGTGAAATTTGAAATTTTGGAATTTAATTAGTTGGGCTAAATTTGGAATTGGGCTTATAAAGTTGTATTTGGGCTTAATGGGCTTGGTTGGGCCAAGTTTGGTTTAGGTTAATTGGTTGGATCCAATTGGGCCTAAAACCATTTCCATAAAGTCCAAATATAATTAAATGGACCTTAATTTTTTTAATTGGGCCTAATGGGCCTAAATTGATTTTTGGCAAAGGGTGATTCCTTATTGGGCTTTGTTTGCCAAATTTCATGCCTTATAAAGTAATTGAAAGCCCATTGGACTTTAATTAAATTGACATTGGATGTTAATTGGGCTTTGAGACCCGTAATGATTAGATTTAGAATCTATGTCGCAAAGGCTCATTAAAAAGTGTAATTATTTAATTTAGAATTAAATAAAGAATTAGTATTGAATACAAATTAAATTGGATTTAATATTGTAGTTTAATATAATTCAAGAATTCGTATTTTGAGTACTTATTCTTAAAACGAGTCGGACTCGCGCAAATCAAATTGTTGTTTGAACATTGGATGGTCATTAATTTCAGATTAATTAATTGGACTAGATTGATTGATAACATGCTTTGTGTGAATACATGGATGTGATGTATGAATAATGTATATCGGATGGATATTAGATGGGTGAGAGAAATTTTGGAAATTGTTGTAATAAATTTAGAATTTATTAAATTGGACCTCCGTGTCCAGCCTATTACCTCTTGATTCTTTGTATTTCTCTTCTCACCTATTCCCTTCAATGTAAATGAGGTTTCTTTAGAAGTGTTATGTAATTGGGTAGAAGTAAGAATTGTGCTAGCGAGAGAGAGGAAAATGATAGATTTGTTCTAGGAACAAAGTGTTTTAAATATCCATCTGCATATCATTATTAATTTATTTATCGCGCCTTATTATGCTTTTAGAATGCATGTTTAAGGGTGTATGATGAGACCTAATAAAAGATAATTAATTGGTTGCCAATTACGCGAAAAACCCTCAACATATATTAAGAGTTTTTCCTTCCATTGAATGATTCATTCTCAAGATCCAAGGTTGGCACTGGTTTGTTGGCCAAAGTCAAGACCTTTGTCCATCGCGGATGTGTTTGAATCATGAAGTCTTTGTTCCATATCGCATGTCTTGTCCAAGTTGTGATTTGTTGGCCAAAGTCAAGATCACTTCTTGTCCATCGACATCGATTATGAAGCTTTCCAAAGTCAATGGGTCCCGCTTAACTGGAATCAATAAGTTTGTTGTGCCAAAGCCAAGGCTTAATTGATTCAGAGGAAAACGGTTAGGGAATATATTGGATATATTGGCATATATAAGATATATGTTTCGGACTTGGATGTCCACGTACTGGATCTAGGAATTGGATGAGATCCAATTGATCTTAGAGATCTACCTAGTTAAATATCATACAATTTGTTGGCCAAAGTCAAGGTTGTGTGTTATTTAACGGGATCCTAGCCCACTAGGAAACAAGGTTTCCCGAGTACTCAACAGAAGGTTAGAGGCTCGCCGAAAAATAGTGGGAGGCAAGTATTAAATTTGCAATTTCGTTTAGATACTTGTCAATACGCGCTCATTTCATTTTTCGTCAATAATTAATAAATATATTAGTTGGACTAATATTTAATCGTTGTTTTAATTAAACAGTTGGACTGTATTCAAACTATTTCAATTTATAGTTGATTATATAATTGGATTATAGTAATCAATATATTTGAATTTAACCAAACAAATTATAGTTGATTATATAGTTAGACTATAGTAATCATTATATTAAATAGTACCTGAAATTGTTGATTGGATAGTTGGAGCGTTTAAAACATAAACCTGGATAAAAATGTCTTTAAACGGCTTTAATTTTCAGATTGGGAATAGAACCTCAGGATAGTCCTGAGAACTGAGAAGTTACTTTATTTGATAGAGAAACCTCTTGGGCCTAAGCCCGGAGTTGAGCAAATAGTAGAACATGATCTTTGGAAGATTCATGTGATGATAACTTTAGTGCTCAATCCTTTATGCTAGATGCAATGACACTTTATTTCTGTCGTCAGAATTAAGGATTAGATCATTGTATCATGATGATGAAATTAAAGATCTTCATAGATTTATTCTTAAATCTTAGAAATACAAATTGCATAAGAAGCTCTCTAGCTCGTGTATGTCAGAGGGTACATATGTCGAGCACTAGGTGTCACAGATGATTGCTGACATCGATCAGCTAGGTTAGCTAGGCATTACCTACGTGGCCGAGACTACCAAAGATTTGATCTTATAGTCTCTACCCGAAAGCTGGGGCAGATTCATTATGAACCAAGAGAAAACTCTTGGAGAGTTGATGGCTATGCTCTAGGAGGCACAGCCAGAGCTTCTAAAAGGGGAAAGGCAAAATCATCACAGTCTTCTAGGAAGATAAAGGACATATCCCAAGATGTCGGCCTAAACTATGGAAAACGGGGTCACTGGAAGTGTGACTGCCGTATGGACAAGGCAGACATGAAGGAATTGAAGGCGGGGCAAGGCTCCAGCTTCAAGTATGTTTGTCATAAACATGTTCACTATTAGTTTCAAAATTGGATTTTGATACTAAATATTGTACATAAATATGTAGTGATGTACAGAATCTGCTGATTAGCAGGATACTGACTTTAGTTGAGATTTACCTACGAGTCAGAAACGGGACGAGAGTCGCTGTTTTAACCGTAGAATCCTAAGTTTAGGAATTACCCTTCAGGTGTGTACTTAAATTTGGAAACTCTTAAAATGTAACTAGTTTGACTAGAAATATTATCTCTATATCATAGTATAACTCGTTGCGGGTATACCTTTATATTCTAGAACACTAAAGTGTTTTATTTTATAAAGATGATATTGAGATAAGCACATTAGATGTGAATAACAGTATTTATATTTTGAATATAAATGAATCTCAAACGTATAACATGACAAACAAATAGCTCAAACTGAATCAATCAGATGAGACTTATTTGTGGCATTATTGTCTGTGACACTTTAAACAAGACTCGTATATCCACACTTTTGAAGAGTTAATACTAGGACGGATTTGATTCTATTCAAATGATGTCTACGAATCTAGTTTATTAGGCAAAGTGCCTAAAACACTTTTTACTTGGTAAAAGTGCAAGTGCCATCGATCTGTTAGCTCTCGTTCATGATGTGGCATCGCGTTATGGTTATGTGTTTCTTTTGAAACACAAATCGGAAACTTTTGATAAATTCAAAGAGTTTCGGCACGAAGTAGACAAACAGATCGGCTAAAGTATAAAACCGTCACGGTTAGACCGTGGTGGGAAATACTTAAGCAATAAGTTTCTTGAATACTTGAAAGAGTATAGTATTCTTTCACTGAAGACTCCTCCCGAAACACCTCAATTTGATGGTATGTCCGAACAGAGAAACTGAACCTTGTTGGACATAGTAAGGTTAATTATGAGTAGCTCTGAGCTACCATTTTCCTTCAAGGGATACGCATTAAATCAGTGCAAGACTTATTTTGAATAAGGTTCCATGAAAATCTGTTAGACGGACTTCATATTAGATATAAACAGGAAAGAAACCGAGTTTTCTCGTTCCTGAAGATTTGGGTATGTTGGGCATATGTTTGGATGATACCAAACTAGAATCCAAATCGGATAAATGCATAAATTGTGGGTTATCCTAGGGAAACCAAAGTATAGTACTTATACATCTCACTATAGAACAATGTAATTGTTGCTCGCCATGCAATTTTCCTAAGAGGAATACCTATATGCAATGGTAAGTGGGAGGAAAGTAAAACTCGATGAAAATCGGAGTAATACTGTTCCAGGCACCGAGTCCTAATGGAACACAAACAGTTCATCAAGGATGAAACTGTACCATAATCTTCGAATACACAAGAACCGCATAAGTCGGAGAGAGTCAGAAAACAACCTGGGAGGTATGGGTTTCTGATCTCACCTCGTAAAGATGTCAATCTTATTGAGGAAGACAGACCGACTACGTATAAGGAAGTGATACAAGGTATCGACTCCCTATTATGGCAAAGTGCCATGAAGTCCGAAATGGATTCCATGTATACCAACCAAAATTGGACAGTGGTTGATGTACTGGAAGGCATTGTGCCTATTGGTACTATATAAGTCTTCAAGGAAAACAAACATGGATGGCAACATACCAACGTACTGAGCTAGGCTTGTAGCGAAAAGGTATCGTTATCAACATTGTGTCGATTACGATAAAACCTTTTACTCGATTGCCATGGTTAAATCCATTTGGATAATGCTTGCTAATGCTGCATATTTCATTTATGAAATATGGCAGCTGAACGTCAAAATCGCTTTCCTTAAACGGAAACCTTTTGGAGGATGTTTACAACATCTTGACGGTTTTGTCATACCAAAACGAGCAAACAAGGTTTGCAAGTTAAATCGATCCATTTATGGATTGAAGCAAGCATTGAGTTCTTGGAACTATAGTTTTGATGTAATCATAATGGTATATGATTTAATTCAAAACGATAATAATTCTTATGTATATAAGGAAGTTAGTGGGAGCGCACTGACAGTGCCTGTCCTATAAAATAAAGATATATCATTTCTTGGAAATGATATTCCCATAATACAATCGGTGAAAGCTTGGCTTTCATGAAAAATTCTCCGTAGAATACTTGGGAGAGACAACCTTTATTCTAGGAATAAAGATCTACTGGGATAGATCTAAAGGTTGTTGGCACTCACCGAGTACTCGTATATTCAAATAAATGTACGCGACCTGGTGTCTCATACGCTTTGAGCATATGGAGTAACAATCAAGCCAATCCAAGTGATAGTCACCGGATTGATGTTGAGAACATCCTTACATATCTTAGATGAACTAAGGGTGCTTTCTTAAACTATGGAGAATGAGAACTTGAAGTGACTGGGTTCACCGTTGCAAGTTTTCAAACCGACAAAAACGACTATAAGTCGTAATAAGGGTACTATATAGTTTGAATACCGGAACAGTGCGCTGGAAATCTTCCAAGCAAGATACTGTTGCCGAATAAACAACAAAAGCGGAATATTGCTGCAGCTGAGGCAGCAATAGAAGCGACTTGGATCTATAATAATCCTAATCAGATTAGGTGTTGTTCTGTTAGCGGCTGAGCTAGGCTACAGCACATGCTAAAGAATTAATGGTCTCATCAACGATCCAAGTATATACTTCAATTAATTTCATCTGATTTGTCGGATCAAACATCGTGGCGATGTCATGATCGTATAAATCGCATCAGATGATAACCTTGCAAATCCGCTGACGAAAGCAGTTTCTCAGCAGAAGTTTGAGCGAATCGTACATAGTTCAAGTGTAGGACACTTGAGTGATTGGCTATAGGCCAAGTGGGAGATTGTTGGACAATTATGACCCATAACATCACTATTTGTATATAACATGGTGTTGTTGTACAAATTAACTATGTGACAAAGGAAATTGCTCTTTTATCATTTGTAATTGGATTACCAAGATACATAAATGATAAAAGTCCATATGATTAGTTCCGGATTAATAAGATATGAGACATTATTAATCCACTAAGGTTTAATCATTAAAATATCCCTAGTCGAAGTATTATCGAGATTGGACATCGATAATACGGAATAGACTAGTCTTGCACTTGTGCGCGCTGTGGGAGCATAACGACATAGTTCTCATATATTTGGGTATTGGATACTCATGCAAGTATAATAGGAGGTTGTGTTTACCGATGGTACGGAAACAGCTTCGCTCTGGATAGACCCCTCGGAATTCAATTGGTAGTATGATTATGTGTCTATGGAAGTCCGAATCAGGGTAGGTGTATTTGGTCTTAACCTAAGACTTGCATCGCTAATACTTGCGACAATCAATATTCTTTGGTTTTGGTCGTCCAAGGCTTTAACAGGTTCTGTGTACGCCTCTTCTGGGTATATTGAGAATCGTAGTGTATTGGGTGTGATGTCAAGATGGAAGTATCACTCCAGTCATATGGAGATGATGGTCATGTAGGATACAGAACTAGTACTCTTTAATACTGCAGTCATCGGGATAATATGACTAGGTCATGATTATCCAATTATAGAGACTAGTTACCAGATATCCGACATGTGCTTCATACGGGGCAGACACAATTCCAGCCTCAGGCCTAGCACGTGACATCCGATACTGGATCGCAATACGCAATACTACGTATACTACGCCTGATACAGATTACATATTCCTTTAAGAATATTTCTGGATAATTGAGTAGGCACGGTGCTTTGCTAGAAGCCAACCATGTCTTGTAAATCGATAAAAACGTAGTACTATGTACGTACGTGTTCAAATAGTCCGACGACCGGATTTACTGCCAATATATCTGGGGATCTCATGGGTCACTTCCCGAAGATTCACCGATGACGTATGACTCGCACATAATTAATCTGAGATTAATTATAAAAGAGAGAAAATTAATCTATGATTAATTACAAAGATATTTTATCTGGGATAAAATACTATTTAAAGAGAGAGAACGATTAATTTGGAATTAATCGATAAAATAATATATTCGATATATTATACGAAATTATATTTCGACGCGGAATTAAAATTGGATTTTAATTCGGACGAACGAGTTAATTTAGAATTAATTCGCTAGCGACGTGAATAGTAATTTTGCTAGGCATAATTATTTGATTTAATTACGTCGCAACGGAAAATTCGTTAATTCGGAATTAGCGAACCCGAGCCCGGGATGTGTTGCGGGCCCACTCGCATTTTGAATCAAGTGGGGCCCACAAGTCACATCACAAGTCAAATCACTAGTCAACATTTTCCAACTTTTTGGTTGATGTGAGTTGTTGGAGATTGCTTGTTTATTACACAAGCTTGACTTGTGAAAGACTTATACCAACCTTTTTTGAAAAATTTGAAAATGGTATTTGTTTTAGGAAAACAAATACAACACAACACAACTTTTCTCTCCCTCTCCCTCTCCCTCCAACTCACTGGCAAAGTGCATTTTTTCTCTCTTATTTTCCTTCAATGCCGAGAGCAACAAGGAGACTCAAATGGGAATATTGTTGCAATTTTCTCCATTGCCAGCACATCAAAGGGTCATTCAAAGGTGATAGGGAAACAAACCCTTGAGCATGGAATCATTCATAAAGCTTGGAGCTTGAAGATCCAACAAGGGGACCTTGGCCGAAACATACAAAGAAGAGAAGCTTGGAGCATAAATTTTTGTTGTCATCGCATCCAAAAGCCGATCAAAGTGAGTATTTCTGCAACTTTATTTTGATGTATTCACACTTTTCATCGCTTAATTTAATCTTGGTTTGACCTAGAAAACCCAACAGTGTGACTATGTGTCTATGGGAATCAGTATCAGGGTAGGTGTATTTGGTCTTAACCTGATACTTGCATCGCTAATACTTGTGACAATCAGTATACTTTGGTTTTGGTCGTCCGGGGCTTTAACAGGTTCTGTGTACGCCTCTTCTGGGTATACTGAGAATCGTAGTGTATTGGGTGTGATGTCAAGATGGAAGTATCACTTCAGTCATATAAAGATGATGATCACGCAGGGATACAGAACTGGTACTCTCTTAAATGCTGCAGCTATCGGGATAATATGACAAGGTCATGATTATCCGATCATAGAGACTAGTTGCTTGTGATCCGATATATGCTTCGTACGTGGTAGACACAATTCTAGCCCCAGGCCTAACATGTGACATTAGATACTAGATCGTAATACGCAATACTACGTATACTACGCCTGACAAAGATTACATATTCGTTTACATAATATTTCTGGAGAATTGGGTAGGCACGGTGTTTTGCTAGAAGCCAACCATGTCTTGTAAATCGGTAAGGACATGGTACTAGGTACACACGTATTCGGATAGTCCGATAATCGTATTTACCGCCAACATATCCAGGGATCTCTTGGGTCGCTTCCCAAAGATTCACCGTTGAGATTTGACTCGAACGGAAAATTAATATGGGATTAATTATGAGAGAGAAAATTAATCTGGGATTAATTACGGCAATAAATTAATCTGGGATTTTAAATGAGAAAGAAGAATAATCTGGGATTAATTGCGTCGAGAATTTATCTGGGAATAAATTCGTCGATAAGAGAGAACACGATTAATTTAGAATTAATCGGTAAAGTAAATTTAATAGTTAAATTAGATTTTACTATTTAATTTATTTAATTGAGCTAAAATAATATATTAGATATATTAATTGAAATTAGATTTCAACGCAGAATTAAAATTGGATTTTAATTCAAGCGAACGAATTAATTTAGAATTAATTCGCGAGCGACTTCCGTAATAATTTTGCTAGGTATTGTTATTTAATTAAATTGGATTTAATTAAGTCGCAACGAAAAATTCGTTTAATTCAGAATTAAATGAACCCGGGCCCGAGCGAAGTTGCGTGTTGGATTGTCCGACTTAAATTTGGAATTTAAAGTGGGGTCCATCAACTTACATCAACAAGTCACTTGATTGATGGAAGTGGTTGGAAGCTTTTAAAGCTTACTTGTCCAACACACTTTACTTTTTTGGAAAATATAAATGCAACTTTTGGATTTGTTTTTGTTAATTGATTTTAGAAATCAAAATTGAAAAACATTATTCCCTCTTCTCTCTCACCATTGCCGAACACCCTTGTTCTTGTAGGATAAAATTTTCTTTCAAAATTTATTTAAGCTAGCACTTAAAGGAGTGAATCAAGGTGATAGGGAAACTCACCCAAGTGTTGGAAACACTCAAAGAAAGCTTGGAGCTTCCATTAAATCAAAGAAAAAGTCTTGAAATCATCCAAATCATTGTAAGTTTTTTCCGCAAACCTTTTGATTATTCGCACTTTAATCATGCTTAGTGATCTTGTGGCATGTCTTGGAGACTAACATCAGCGAGTTTATCCGTGGTCGTCATAATTTACGGGTGGGTGAATAATGAACACGAAATTAGATTTTATGATGGATATGTCTAAATCTAGAGAGTCTCACTAATGAAATATACTCGTAGAGCACTAGGGCAACTTTTATGAATAATACTGATTATTTATAACTCGTTTAACGGTTAAACGAAAAATACATGCGAAGAGACCTAATTGTCATTTCCTAATTAATGTGTATTTGTATTTAATATTTGATATTATTAAATGCACATTAATTAATTGTCAAATTTTGATATTTGACATATATCATTAATATATGTATTTGAGATATTTAATGTAAATATAATACATATATTTAAGATATTTGTATTTAATTGTTTAATTGTTAAATAATTAAATTAATTGAAATATAAATATCTTTTGTCATGATTATAGTTAGGAAATGACATGATTTGGTTGGTTCACTTGTTAAATTACTTTAATGGTTATAGTGATCATTTGGAACAAGTAACTTATCTAAATGAAATTCAAATGAAATTAAAAAAAATTGATTTTATTTTTCCTTTGCTAAATTCAGCAATTGAGAAAAATATATATGGATTTTTTGTTTCATTTTCTTTTCAACCAACATAAGTTACCAAATATTTACTAAGTAAAGTTTGAGAGAAAGTTGAAGACCAAAAGAGAAAAGCTTGGGAAAAAATTGATTTTGTAAGTATTTTCTTATTTTCTTCAACTTGAAAATTATTTCCATGTTTCTAAGCTTCAATATGTGTTGCTTAGAATTTTCTCTACTCTTTAATTAAGTAAATTAATTGATTGGAAACTTGTTGGAAAGATGTTGCATGTGTGTATGAACAAAGTATGCTTATAATTGGTTATTACGCATTCTTTTGATTAATTAGTAATCAAGTTGTCATTCTAGAGTTTTAAGGCCATTCATTTATGATCTAGAATTGTTCTTGAGTTGTTTCATGATGGTGAGACTTGTTTGGTGTGATAAAGATTGGATTAAAGTATTGAATTTGTTTAATTTGGTGTATTTTGTCAATTTGAAGAAATTGCAAAATTAGGGTTCATAACCCTTTTCCAAATTTGGGCCTTTTCATATATGTGATGTAATTTAATGTATATATGATGTATATTAAATTTGGGATTGATTGGATTTGATCTTGACTTGTTTTGAGCAAATTGGGCCAAATCGTAATTAATGTAAAATAAGGGACCCTCTCGGTATTTTTGGCTTTTAGTGGGGATTATGTTGCAATTTGTATTTTGATGTGTTGGACATGTTAGAAATCATTTTAGAACTGATTTGGAATCATCCAAAATTATATTTGATAATTTTAGGACTAAAATGATTAAATTGCAAAGTTTAGGGGTCAAACGATAATTTTCAAGAAATATGATTTCTTGGGTAAAATTTCAGATTTTAAGTATTGAGTAATTAGAATAAATAAGTTTATTTTAATTGCTCAAGAAAAATAATTACCGGAAATTATTTCGGAATGAAAATACGTGAAAAACGGCGTTACCGGGTAACAGCTGCCCAACAGTGAACTGGTCATTGTTCGGGCAGTCCACGAACTGTCCAAATATTTTTGGGCTGACCTGGGCAGTCCCCATGTGCATTGGTCTGTTGGTTCGGCCGGAAACGCGTTTTATGCTATTTTGCGGAAAAATATTTTCGCAAAAGTTTCGCGGTGTTTCAATATTATTTATGTCGTTATTTGATATCAAATAAATATGTTTATGTGAAATATGAATGAATTATTAATATTGATATTGAATAATTTATTCGTAAGTTTAAAAATTTTAAACTACGATTTCGCCCGAACCGCGCTCGTTCCGCTGCGCCGCTCTTATAAAACCCCAACACCATTACACTTTATTTTTTATTATAGCTTATCCCACATTGTTTAGAGATAATGATCTCATCCTAAACTCTCTCTATAAATAGCTTATCCCACATTTCTTAGGAATAATCATCTTAATCTAACCTCTCCCTATAAATAGAAAGCAAATCTTGTATAATTGATTCATTCAAAAATCAATAAGAAAAAAACATGCAGCTTTAAAATGTAGTATTTTCTTCAATTTCTCTCTTATTTTATAACATTACATGTGTTGTAGTAGTAATTTAAATGGGAGATTTAGAACAAGGAAATAACAAAGGAATGACAAAGAGAAAGATAACTATGAATCTTGGATCATGGATGATACGAATGAGTTGTTGCACCTCTTGGTGGATGCTGTCAATAGGGGATTGCGTGATGCTAATGGGTCACTTAACAAGCAAAGTGTAGAAAGAGTGATACTTCCTCGTCAGAACTAATTGCATCTTACATGTGTTTGTTTTTTATTTATGGTTCCATTTCATATGATCTCATTTTCTGTTATTGTTGATACAAATGTCCACAGCTTGAACCAATTTACTTTCATTAGCTTTTTTATTTATGGTTTCATTCCATATAATATCGGTTCTAAAAAAATAAAAAAAAATCTATATGTGGTCATTCCAAATTTTACAAATTCTTATGATATAAATATTTTAAAATCTAATAAGTAAAAAATCATGATTAAAATAAATTTCATAAAATCTTATAAGTCATTACATTCTTTAATAATCTACTAGACTTATTTATTCATAAATAGTATTTTAAAATCTCAATCGAATACATCCATAAGAATATTAAAAAAAATGTGTACACGGAAAATAGTTTTTGTTTTAAACAATAAACTTATCGGAAACAAATTTTTCTCTGCAGCTTTAAAAAGTGCTTTTTTTTTTTTTTTTGAAAATTAAAAAAAAAAAAACGTAAAACAAGTAACTGCTTGGGAGAGAAACCAGCCCAAGACCCAAGTGACCCACGAATAATAGAAACAGGAAAGCTCATTGGTCTTAGAGAATCAGAAAATGGAAGCTTTGCTTGAAACAAAACATTGAATCAAAGATCATATAAACATATCAAATTTGAAAATGGAAGCGGCTGTTGTAAAGAAAGGACTGTGGGAGAATTTCATGGTAACTCATCAAAACTCAATCCGGTCTCTGTTTCAACGCAAGAATAAATCTTCAACCAATGAAGAAGATTCGCCAATCGATTCTCCGGAGCCCATTCCTCAGCTTTCTGTTATCGCCAACTCTGTTGTCGCTCGTTGTTCCAAGTACCCTCTTCACTATTCTTCATAATTTGCGTGACTGTTCATCAAAGTTTGTTCATTTGAAAGAGAATGCTGCCTTGTGAAATGGGTTTTTGTTTTCCTTTATTGTTTCCTTGGGATCATCAAGATCTTTCCTTTTGGATGTATTTGGGTAAAGTTTCATTTTTTACTTGGTGGGTATTGGAAATCAATGGGTCAAGATTCATTTCTTAGTTGATGAATCCTGAAAAGCTATTGGGCCAGAATTCATTTGGATTGATATTATTATACTCTTTAAAAAAAAAAATTATTATGGAGAATGAGCATTTTACATTATAGAAAGTTTTGTTACATTGCAATAAAAATGCTTTGAAATTTTTACTCAATCTGGATTTAGGTTTTTAATCGTATTGCGGTCGCATTGTCGAAACTTAGATTAATCTGGTGTTGGACGGAAATGTGTGCTTTAGTTTGCAATGATGCCTTTATTTGATTAGAAGTTAATGTGGTTAAATGGGAAACTAAACTTAAATTCCCTGTGAAATGGTGTAGTTTGTATGCTTTAAACAACTTTGTGATACTCGGAACAAATATAGTTTTTCCTATGTTGCCAAAATGATCAACAACAAGTTTGTTTCCTTTAATTGTAATGCCCACATTTTGCAATGTTGCAGGATCCTTAAAGTTTCTACTGCAGAATTACAGCATCGCTTTGAAATTGAGCTGCCTGAGACTGTTAAGCAACTTTTGACTTATGCAAGGAATTTTGTAGAGTTTTGCTCATACCAAGCCCTCAATGTGGTTACTAGAAGTCCTGAATATCTGAGTGATCCAGAGTTTCGCCGTCTGATGTATGACATGATGCTTGCATGGGAGACCCCCTGTATTGAGACTGAACTAGAAAACAAAGTGAGACATCCCATCATTGTTGGCTATTGGTTCTTGTAAGATATGGAATTAATCATACAGATCAAAATTTTCAAGTATAGAATTTCGGTTCATCTGCATTTATAGGCTTGACATTGTTGCATTATCTTCTGTTCAACTGTAGGAATCTCCTTCTTATATAAATGAGGAGTTAGAGGATGAGGATGGGTCATCATTATTTCATTTTAGTTCCACAAATTTGGCCATTCAGGTTCCATAGTTACCATCTCATAATCTTCTATATTTGCATAAACTTGTTATGATAACAAGTTGTCAGTGCAGGGAGTGGTAAGAATTGCAATCTTTAAGACTAGGACCATAGTGATTGGATTAATTGTGTATTTCCACCAGGTTGATGACAAGAAAACCATCGGTGTAGAGGCTTTTGCACGAATAGCTCCTGCTTGTCCTGCTGTTGCAGATGTGATAACTGTTCACAATCTTTTTGATGCACTTACAAGCGCTTCAGGCCACCGACTCCACTTTCTCATATATGAAAAATATCTTCGCAAACTAGACAAGTATGAAAAATTCATTGATCTTTGTTAAGTTTTTAAGCTCCAGCTCTTTATGTTGTTGAAAATTATGTGCCAAACTCACAAAAATGTAATGGGCATTACATGTACTAATCATTTGAATACATCGATATGATGATGCTTCTACACCATATTTTAGAGTTTCTTGAAATTCTTTTTCTCTTACTATTTCATTATTTGTTTGGCATAAGCAATTTCTCTCGACATTTTTTGGAACACAATTTGTGTGCTCTTTTAGCTTGAAATTACCCAACTATGATTTGACAAATTTGAGTTCATTTTATTAGTGATGTATTCCACAAACTTCTACATTTATTTTAGATAACTAGTTGAAGCATACTGCTCCTTTTGGATTGAATAAAAAGCATCTGCTTTTGGTTTTCTCTCTATTGATTAGTAAAGTAATTACCTAATTATGAAATGAAAGGTCGGATAAATTCTGCCCCAGTGTTCATTGGGGCACTGATAATAATCCCTAAAGTTACTGTTTACTGATTAGCTAGAATGTGAAACTGCTAAGCGGGCTGCATTTCATGCATTTCTCTTTTGGAATTTCAGCCTTTTAAAGGATGATAGGGGGTATTTTTTTCCCCTCCCATTTTGTTTTAGTTAGGGATGAGGTTTTTGTTTTCCCATTTTGTTTAAGTTTTAGTCGGCAGTGATTAAATTGTGGAGCCAGTGAGTAGAATATATTCTGAGAAATATGTATAAGAGGTGTAAAAATGTTTTTTAAAATCTAGGAGAAAACTCATGGAAGCTTAATGTTCCTATTTTGAAGAGGTTATTTACTGCATGTCTGCATCATTGTATTATGTGTAGACCAAAAGGGTAAGAATGTACCTGTGTGATATTTTTTAACATAGTATTTTGTGTTTTGTTGATTGTTTTGAAGTTATTCTTTATGGACAGAGATTACTATCTGGTTATTTATATATATCTCTCGCTTTTTTCCCATCTATAGGGTTGTTAAGGCTGCAAAAAATGCACTAGGGCCTTCAATTTCCAATCCTCAGCTTGCTGAGGGCGAAATCATCCTTGATGTCGATGGTGCAGTTCCCACTCAACCAGTTCTGCAACATATTGGCATCTCAGCTTGGCCTGGTGAGTCAATGTTTTCCTGAAAATGGGATCTAGAGGTTTAATCAGTCCAGTTGTCCATGTCGGTTTATAACTAATATACCCTTATCATAGGACATAGCAGATTAACTCTCAAGTTCATTTCGTTCCGCTGCATGCTGCTAAGAATGGTATATATTTGGGCGGCCAAATTCCAATGTTGTAATTTCACCTTCACTGATTAATAATGTGATAGTGAAATACTGTATATAGAGTCTGCCGTCTGTACAACCTAGTTTCTGAAACTTCTTGACTTTTGAATCCTCAACTCAATTGAAAGAATCTTATGATGAGTTCAATCAATGATTATTTTTCCATTACATCCATTAAATTCTGTTTTTGTAGGGCGGCTGACTCTAACTAATCATGCTCTGTACTTTGGATCACTGGGAGTTGGTTCATATGACAAAGCTGTTAGATATGATCTGGCAACTGACTTGAAGCAGGTCGTAAAACCTGAATTGACAGGTCCATTGGGTGCTCGTCTTTTTGATAAAGCTGTGATGTACAACTCATCATCTGTGTATGTTATCTGACAACTTATGTCCTACGTCACTTGTATGACTTTGTATTACAGGATTTATTATTTTTCATATCTTCCTTTTTCATTTTGTTTCTTTTGTGTATATACAGAGAAGAACCTGTTTATTTTGAGTTTCCTGAATTTAAAGGCAATTCTCGCCGTGACTACTGGTTGGATATATGTCTTGAGATCCTGCGTGCACACAGGTTTATTAGAAAAAACAACTTCAACAAAACTCAGCAATCAGAAGTACTTGCAAGGGCTGTATTAGGCATTTTCAGATACCGTGCAGTTAGAGATGCTTTCCACATATTCTCATCTCAATACAAAACATTACTTGCCTTTAATCTAGCTGAAAGCCTACCGAAGGGAGATGTAATATTGGAAACTCTTGCAAATCGCTTGGCACTTTTAAATGTTGCTGGTGCCCAAGGTGATACGACTGGGAGTCCACATACAAAACAGAAGCTGAAACTGTCCCCAATTGGGATCCTGACACTGTGTCAACTTGGATTTATTTCACAAAATGAGACAAGTCTAGGAGGAGAAGCGGTAGCAGTTGGTGATATTTGTGTTGGGGAGTCAAATCCTTTGGAGATAGCTGTGAAAAAGTCAATATCAGATACAGGAAGAGTCGAAGCTGCACAGGCAACTGTGAATCAGGTGAAGGTGGAAGGGATTGATACAAACGTTGCAGTATTGAAGGTTGATTACGATGATTTCCTGTTAAATTGTGTTTTTTGGTCCAATATGATTGATGTAGGGGTAGATTCATATTGATGTGCAACAATTGTCACAAAAATTGGCTTATTTTGCTCTGTGGTTGATAGGATAAGAATCTTTTCTGATTTTCATTTAGACAGAAAGCTTAATTGATCAATCAGTTCTTGGAACTAGACTAGCCTGCGTCTGATTTCTTTCAGTCGAGCAGTGAAAAGTTTTTGACTCATTGCATGGGTTGAGCAGACAATATTGACTGAGGCCAAACTGCTAATTGTGCGATGTTGGAGTTAATAGTGCGATCTTTGGGTAGTATTATTTTGAGAGCTATTGAAGGAGCACTTTTTTGCAGAATATTAAAACATGCACCCATTAATAGTTGTCTATAATAGGTTTCCCCTGATTGATAGTTAATTGAAAATTTTAACATGACTTTAGTTATTAATTTCTGAAATTTACTTGGTTATAGAGCTTATTGGATGGAATTTTCGAGTTCATATTTGGAAGGGTGACAATTTTTTTTCCTTCATTTATGGTGCAGGAGCTGCTGTTTCCTCTTATTGCAATAGCTAACAATGTTGAACTTTTTGCATCTTGGGAAGACCCCTTTAAATCAACAATGTTTCTGATGTTAACTACCTTAGCCATTTTAAGGTAAAACTTCTTTGACTGCAATATTGTGCACTTGGTTTGAAAATATTAGTTTAGCAAATCATTTATCGTTGCATATAACTGGCATCTATAAAGATTCACTTGTTTCAATGCAATTTGTATAAAAAGATTTGCCAGGATGTAAAATGCCCCAATATGATAAAAGACAGTAATTGCATCATTCATGCATGGACGCCTCAGTTCCTGGGAAATGACAAGACTTGCATAGATGTAAATGTGCCCAATCCTGTAAAGACAATAATTTCATTGCATGTGGATGGAGGCCTTGGATCTTCCAGAAGCGGTAAAGGTGGAGATTTTATGTTAGATGGTTGACCGAAGTTCAAGATGGTATCTACTGGAGAGAAGATGAGAGGAGTGGATTGGTGATTAGAGCCAAGTGGCAATTATGACCTTTCTCTATCAATAGAAAGTGGGATTGATGCAGGGAAGATTAAAAAAACTAGACTTCATATACTTTCGAGGGGTAGAAAAGAATAATCTAATAAGAGTTTCAAATGAGAAACACGGTAATCAAAACTTGACTTGTGAAGGATACTGTTTTTTATCCAAGATTCCAGAGATTGGTTTCCTTTTGGCTTTGGGGCAAATTTGATATACTCTCTCGGCCATGTACACTGTTCCTGCACCACGACTGACTAACTTGGATTTTTCTGTGATTTTAGTTTCAGATTTATGAAATTTGAACTCTTATTGATAATTTAGACAAAGTTGTGCGATAAAGCATTTAATTTAATGTACAGGGGGTGGATCAGCTATGCATTGGCATCAATATTCGTATTTTTGGCAGTTCACATGCTCTGGCGCAGGCTTTTTAACAGAGGAATGCCTTTAGAACCCTTCAGAATTGTACTACCCCCGAATAAAAATGCAGTAGAGCAGCTGTTGACTTTACAGGAAGCTATCTCTAAAGTTGAAGCACTAATTCAAGCTGGAAATATCATTCTTCTGAAAATAAGAGCTCTACTATTTGCGGCATTTCCCTCGGTATGTGTTCAGCAACATGCTCAGTTTCATAAAGCAAAACTAGAACTAGAATATTCAACATATGAAAATATTGTTATTTCACAAGGTCTATGTCCATATGCTTCTGTATGTTGTCAAGTAATTGTAATTAAGAAGATTTATGCTCTGACAGACCAACCCCAGGAAGTGATAATCACTGTGCATTGGTAATCAAATTTGCAACATCAGTAGAGTATATGCTCTTCTTGAGTAGTTTCCCCATTGTTTTCGATGTTTCACATCTTCTTTTTGACTGCCTGCAGGCCACAGACAAGGTTGCTCTATTGCTGGTTTTCATGGCTGCGATATTTGTATTTGTGCCTCCGAGATACATAATTCTGTTTGTATATCTAGAAGCTTTCACAAGGGAACTCCCATATAGGAAAGAAAGCAGTGACAAGTGGCTGAGACGGGTAAGAGAATGGTGGTTTAGGATACCAGCAGCTCCTGTTCAGTTAATTAAAACTGAAGACAAAAAGAAAAAGAAACGATAAGAAGAATATTCAATTGTAAATAACTGGAAGCAAAGTGGAAATCTATTCTACTAAATGTTCTTACAATGAACCCTCTTTTTCTTTCTTTTGCAGCATCAAATTTGAAATGTTCATAGTGAATCATCCCATATGCTAGTTTTGCTAGTAGTAGTTATATTATTAGCTTTTTATTTAGCAAATTGATAATACATCCTCCGTTGGTTGAAACTAAACAGTGCTTCGCCATTATTAGTTTTTAGGGGAGGCGTAGTTCCTGGCTAACTTGCAAATCGACAGAGAGACCATATACATTAGGAAAATCTCAATTACGTAAATGATCAACATTAAAAATGAATAATGCAATTACAAATCGTTAGTATCTAAGGGTCACACAAATCCAAGTATTTAACAGCATATCCTCCCATCAATCATGGTATCATCCCCATTCCAAGTAAGCTTATTTGAGCCGGTGTCTCAGCTGATGGCAGATTGTACCAAGTATTCAAAGTAAAACTATTTTACACAAGAATGACAAAGTGTTTTTCAAGGCTGAAATACAAATGAAACCATTTACAACATCAACTTCCTATTTGGATATACTAAAGCTATACAGATATGACTATTGGATAACGAAATGGAATCAACTATTTTTGTACTTGACAAAATGGTAAAAGAGCTGCATTGCAATAATCCTGAATGCATGTACATTCAAATTTATCCATTTGGAAATAAAAACATATCTAGATTGAAAAACTGAAAAAAAAAAAAAAAAAAAAAAAAAAAAAAAAGGAAAAAAATGCAATTCCAGCATCAAACATTATATGGCCAGAACTCCCTTCCAAAGGCCGGATCATACTCTGTCTCCTGTAAACATCTTTCTAACTCATGCATCTTCCTTTTAGATGCCTTGGATTTCTTTCGAGGCTTTTCCTGGATTTAATTGTGTTGACGGTTGATTTTCGTTCCAAGGGTAAATCGGTAAACTCACTTCTCGAACAATCTTAATTCAATTGTGAATTTGAAGGTTTAACGTAGTTCAGCGGAATGGATTCAACCTACATCCACAAGTATAAGGGGAAAGAAAGCTTGCTGTCAACCCCTTTTTTTCTTTTGGGGCAAAGAAACTTAGAATCTCCTAGAAATCAACTCGCATAATTTTATACAACTTCAATTTCAAGATTATACAACTTCATTTTCAAGATTAAGCACAATATTGATGAACATATGTTTGTTCCAGTAATGCCCTAACTTCCACTACAGTTTGAACCAGTGGCGGATCCAGAAATTTAATATAGGAGGGGCTAATTTCAAATAATAAAATAATTTTTAAATAACAACAACAATAAGTACTAAAATTTTAAATTCCATTAAAATATTTTTTATAACCGCTCTTAAAGAATTTTCATTTGTTAAAAATGTTAAATGATAACCCCATTATTATCAATAAAAAAATATCTCTGTCTATATATACAGATAGACTATCATTCAACCATGGATCTCTCATCTGATTTCACAATCAATTTTTCATAAAATGCATAGCTGAAAATGTAATTTCTAATGTAGTTATGACAATTAGTAAAATTAATAATGTTAATACAACCAATAAATAAATTAATAGAAACATTTATATTCTTTAGTCTCAATTACCTTTCTTGCAAATTCAATAATTTTCTTTCAATCTTAAAAACTCATTGTCAGAACCTAGATATGTGATGTAATTTTCAAGCTAAAATTCAAGTGATTTGAGTATTTGGATGAAATTTACCAAGTCTGTATTAAACAGTACTTAGTTTTCTTTTAATAAGATTGTGATTTAAATTTTCTAAAATCACAGAACTCATAATAATTATACTAATTTTACCCTAATGAACCAAAAATAAAAATAAAAATCAAATAGAAGTAAAATTTACATTCTCCATACAAAATTAAGAAATTTTCAAAGAAACTATAATGGATATTCAAATTATTTCAAAGAACACAATGTACTTCAAGTTATGCAATTTTATGCCACAAGTAAATTAATTCAAAATTACCTACAAAAAAACAAAATCAACATTATCGACTTTAATTTCATTGATGCGAACGAAAAAGGCTTATATTCACAAAAGCATCTAAATAAAATGATTTAAAGAGGGGAGATCTCGACCTTTACGTTTGCGATAAATTTTACAAAAATAAGAAAGAAAGAAACTGCAAATTTTTACAATTTCCACACGGGAAAACATAAACAATGATAAAAAATATTACCCTTAAAAATAGTGAAACAAATTTATTTTTATGGGCCCAGGAGAGGCTGAAGCCCCTGCTGGGCCCAGTGTAGCACCGCCTCTGGTTTGAACCATTCGTGTAAAATAGAAAAAACATAATTATCAAGTTAATTTTTTATTCTTTTTTTCTCCTCCAATCTTTATTTTTTTCAAACATGCTCCTTCTTCAGAAATATAATCATAAAACCAGATAAAATTTGAAAATTATTGTGAAAAAGTTAAAACTAACCGATGAAAAATGTACACTTAATAAAAGAGAAACTAATCATTTTATATTTATAATTCCATTAATCCTCTTAATTTAGTACCTTTGTAAAATAATAATTAAATTTATGTTTTCTATATTTTTATTGGGATTTTTAATTTTTATATATGTGAAATAATATTCTGGATGCATAACTAGAAAAATGGACGTGATATTTGGATTTTGGAGGCCAAAAATTTAAAAGGGCGTTATAAGAGTATACAATTTCAGAAATTCTAACATTGCGTAATTTTTCTATTTTGGCCACAACGTTTTACTCCGATATCAGATTGAGGCGATTTCAGTTCCAGATGAAAGAAGACTCAAATATCTACAACTTTACTGTTTACAAGATTTTATTGTTTTGAGATTTTCAAGACCGAAATTTGACGAAAATTCTAAAGTGTGTTATATGTAATTATTAAAGAAAAAAAAATATGATGAAGGGTTGCCATCCACATTTCAGTGGATGGCCCTCATCACATGCAATTGTCTTCAACAATTATATTAAATGTAATTGTTGAAGATGTCGAGCATCCTATATAATTCATTTCTCATACTTTATTCTGAAAATTCTCTTGAAAACTTGAAAGAGAGTGTATTGTGTGTGTGTGTGTTTTTTTTTTAAGTTTTGTTGTAATTTCATTAATCCTCTCAATTTAGTACATTTGTAAAATAATAATTAAATTATGTTTTCTATATTTTTATTATGATTTTTAATTCTTATATATGTGAAATAATATTTTGGATGCATAACTAGAAAAATGGACGTGATATTTGGATTTTGGAGGCCAAAAATTTAAAAGGGCATTATAAAAGTGTACAATTTCAGAAATTTCAACATTGCGTAATTTTTCTATTTTGGCCACAACTTTTTACTCCGATATCAGATTGAGGCGATTACAGTTCCAAATGAAAGAGGACTCAAATATTTACAACTTTACTGTTTATAAGATTTTATTGTTTTGAGATTTTCAAGACCGAAATTGGCGAAAAATCCAAAATGTGTTATATGTAATTATTAAAGACAAATATATATATATATATATATGATGGAAGGTTGCCATCCACCTCTCGGTGGATGGCCCCCTTCACATGCAATTGTCTTCAACAATTATATTAAATGCAATTGTTGAAGATTAAGAGGATGCTCAATATTCATTTCTCTACTTTCTTCTGAGAATTCTCTTGAAAACTTAAAAGAGAGTGTCTTGTGTGTTTTATTTTTTTTAAGTTTTGTTGTAATTTCTTATTATTTCAGTAATAAAATTATGCATGTTTTTATTCAAATCATGAGTGGGTAATTTCATCATGTTGGGGTAAATGGTGAAACTTTTAATATCAAAATATAGATTAATCTTACTTATATTATAATATATGAATAGTAATATAAAAACTAATATTTAATTTAAATCTGAATTAATTATTCACAAACTTTGATGCCGCATATATGATTGGTTTTATTTATTTGACATAATTGAATACCTAACTGGACTTGTTATAGACAAATGTTATCACCGTCTTATGGCTGGTTTTATATATTTTGGCATAATTAATTCATGAAATAAATTAAATGGGTAATAATGATAATTTATATATTATAACAAGTAAGATTTCTCTAAATTTGAAATATTAAAAGTGGATCCTCTAATCTCGGTATTTTATTTTATTATTGATGTCCAATTTAAAATTTTCAATCACTTCAAACAATTCAATCTTTTTATTTTCACTCGAATTGTTATTTTATTTTACTAAATCTATTACATGTGGATCGACCCCGGACTTATCATGTTATTTTATTACTTCGACAATCTTATACTTGGGAGTAAAGAACCAATTTGTGAGTGTGTCAAGTTTTTGGCGCCGTTGTCGGGATATAATTTAATAGATAGAATAATAATTTAACATCCTTATATTTTTTTTCTTTTCTTTTCTTTTCTTTTTTCTTTTGTATTTCTTTTCATTTTTTGTATTTTCTATGTCTCATTTTTTTTTATTCTTTGCATTTATGTAGATCCAATATGTCCTGGTTAATCCTAAATGAATCCTAAACCCAGTTAACCCACATATAGACAAATCATAGGAGACATAAAACTCAATTAAAATGGAGTTTATATTTTTCCAAAGAATTTCTTGAACCATCCCCATCTAGAGATTCTTCCATATTTTTTTGTGATAACCTAATTTGAGAAATTGAGACTGCTGAACGAGAAATTCAATTGAGATCTGAATTGACAATAATCAAAAGTCGTTTTTAGGATCTAATCATTACATTTTTTCTTTTGTTATTTATTTTTATTTTTTCTTTCACTTGTTTATTATTATTTTTTCTTTTTGTAAGTATTGCATTTGAATATTTAAATTTTAGCATATAGTTTGCATTTAGGTTGCATGAGACATTAGTCTCGATCGTCTAGTAGTATAATAAATAGAGAGTCTCCATCACCTTCATCGTCAGTCAAAATGGCTGAGAACCGAAATGAAAACTCATCTGGTCGAGATGAAAATCCAGTTGATCAAGTAGAAAGTGAGTCTCATCATGGCGATCTTAATCATCCTATGACACTAAGAGAATTCATGAATCTCACTAGGATATTATCACCATCTTGTATTGCTTTCCCAACATATGCATCACGTTTCAATTTTAAGTCAAGTATCATCTCACTTTTATCCACATTCCGTGGTTTAGAATTAGAAAATCCTTATCAGCACTTAAGGGAATTTGAAGAGGTATGTAATACTTGCAACTATTTAAATTGGAGCATAAATATAATTCAACTCAAGTTTTTTCCCTATCTTTAAAGGATAAAGCTAAAATTTGGATGCAGAACCTTAGGTCAAGATCTATCAGAACATTGGATGATTTGCAAGAGCAATTTCTGAAAAAAAAATTATTTCCCCTCACAGAACAAACTCATTTAAGAGGAGAATCACAACTTTTACACAAGACTCGGGGGTTTTATGGGGTATAACCGAGTACGCAACAGAACGCGGAAAATCAAATTTTTCCGATTTCAATAATTTTTCTTGGGCAATTAAATAAACTTATTTATTCTAATTACTCAATACTTAAAAACTGAATTTCTACCCAAAAATCATATTTTTCCCTTAATTACCGTGAGACCCTAAAGGTTTGTATTTTGGTCATTTTAGTCCTTATTTGTCAAATATAAATTTAAGTGATTTCAAATCACTACCAAAATGATTTATACATGTCACATACATCAAAATACAACTCACACACAAAATCCCCAAAAATCACCAAATTGCCGAATGCACCATCAACTTTCATTTTTGTGCATTTTGGTCTAAATTTGTTAAAAACAACTTTAGATGATTTCCAATCAACACCAAATGATTTGTACATCTCATTTACATCATTATACAACAAATATATAAAAAGCCCGAATTTTGGTTTAGGTTAAGAACCTTAATTTCACAAATTAATCAAATTAACAAAATTATCCAAAATTAACAAAATCAAACACTTTAATCTAATACCTACAACACCAAACAAGTCTCATCACTTTGAAACAACTCAAGAACAATTCTAGGTCATCAATGAGTGGCTTAACAACTCTAGAATGACAACAAGATCATTAAATGATTAAAAGTGTTCTTATTAACCACTAATAAGCATACTTTGATAAACATACATGCATACATCTTTCATTAAACTTCCAACACATTTATTACAAAATCAAGAGAGTGGAAAAAACTTCCAAGTAACACATGTTGTAGCTAAGAACAATACAAATATTTTTCTAGTTTAAGAAAAGTTGAAAAAACTTACTTTACTTGAAGTTTTCTTCAATTTCTTTCTTAAACCTTCACTTTTTTCTCTCAACTATTTTTTGTAACTTTGGAGGCTCAATGTGAAGCAAATGAAAAAATAAAAGCTTTATATATGATTAGGGTTGGCCGAATTTGGCCTTACAAAAAGAAAAAGATATTTTCATTTTTCAAACAAAAAATAAAGAAGTCAAATCCAATTTGACAACTATTTCTTCAATGTAAAGTCAAATATTTACACTACTTAATCATTTCCTAACTTTATCATACTGGTAGATATTTTTATTTTAATTATTTTAATTATTTAACAATTAAATAATTAAATAATTACTTAAATATATGTATTATATTTATTTTAAATAATCCAAATACATATATTAATGATATATGTCAAATATCATAATTTGACAATTAATAAATGTGTATTTAATAAAATCATATATTAAATATAAATACACATTAATTAGGAAATGACCAAAAGGTCCATATGCATGTATCTTTCGTTTAACCGTTAAACGATTTATAAATAATCAATATTATTCATAAAAGTTTCCCTAATGCTCTACGAGTATATTTCATTAGTGAGACTCTCTAGGTTCAGACATATCCATCACGAAATCCAATTTCGTGTCCATAATCTACCAACCCGTAAATTATGATGACCACAGATAAAATCGCTGAATCATACAGGTCGATGTCATTACATACGTATAATCCCTCCATCACAGGTATCCAGATTATTCTAGAGATATAAATATAAATGTCAAATCTCTATAGATATAATCACGTCGACGTTTCTATTAGCAATCTCATAATAACACTTAGAACTTACTTCTACAGTGTACCACGAGCCTATGGATTTAACAGATTTCTAATTCCATATTGAATATATATGCTGTATACACAGAGCTGACGAATTCTATCTTGACACACACATGATATCCTGAGGATCGGTCCACACCCAACGAACAAGTGGAGGTCTGACCTGAATAGGTCGGTGCCGTGATTGCCATCAAAGTGTGGAGGATATCTCATATATTCACAGTGGTATCTAAATTCAAAGAATCAATATGCTACTCAGCCCGAGAAGATTCTTATTGACGTTGGTGTAACATCCATTAAGAATCTTCAGTGAGTCGTTCTGTTTATCCGATATAAACACCTACATGTCTATATGAGTCTCCAAGACTCATGGTTCATTGAAAATTTACCATTGAAATCCAAGATTCCAATATATGACATGTACCGGTCTCAACATGGTTACTTACTGACCAAGTAATGTAAACCTTGACCAGGAACAGTTAAAGAAATGATATTGTTATGATACAACTCAATGTCAGTCGCGAAGTTTTTGAAACTGTATCATAACTAATCATTCTAAGGTCAATTATGTCTTGACTATATATAAAGAGATGTTATATAATAGAAACTGTTTATTTTATTCATAAAAAAATATTTACATAAGTATTTACAAGGAAATACATAAGAAAATGGCGCTCCGAGCACCAACCCTAACATAAATAACTTTACCAATATTGAGAGATATTTAAAGAGAAGTTGAATGTTCATCCACATCACAGGTTTGAAACATGGAGGTTGGTTTCCTACTTCTAAGAGGGTTTAACACCCCAAAATAGACAAGTAGTGAAAATGATGTGTAATTGTGAGTTTAGGGCAAAAGTCCCAAATATGCACTAGATTACCTAGAACACATAGAAAAAATGCACAACATTGAGACACGGTTGGCACTTATGAGTTGTCTGTGAAACCATATGCATATGGTAGAGGCATGGTTAAATTTAGGGAAGACCATGACCTTTATGCTAAATATTCACCTCTAGCTAAAAAAATTGAGGTATTAGAAATGAGGAAGAGTAATCATGTCAAGTCAATTCAAGAAAACACATGTCATATCTGTAATTCAAATGAACATGTCACACAAGTTTCCCAACCTTGCCAGCCATGCAAGAATGTCTCCATGACCAAGTCAGTTCCATAAATACATTCATGAGACCAAATCCAAACCATACTCTCAAACTTACAATTCTGGTTGGAGAAACCATCCAAACTTCAATTGGAAGAATGATAACCAAACACAACCATCACAACAACCTCCACAGGTACACCAGAATTTCCAAAATTCTCAAAATATACACCATATGCTTCACACCTATGAAAACCTTTGAGGATACCTTACATGTATTCATTGAGAAACAAGAAGCCATCAATAACCAAATATACAAAACATTGATTGATCTGAAAAATACTTTTTTCCAAAATCATATCTCCATTGACCATTAATGAGAAAGGAAAGTTTCCTGCACAACCACAGCCAAACCCCAAGAGTCATCAAAACCCTCACGAAGGTAGTCTTGGTAGTCAACATATAGACCAAGTCAGATCTGTTATTACTCTTCACAGTGGTAAAGTCATCCAAAGACTCATTCTTGAACCTTATGAACTTCAGAGGGTAAATGAGGGGTTGATGAACCATTACTTATTTTCTCATGCACTCTCATTTCCTCAAGCATTGAAAACAAAGACATTGAATCATTCCTAAAAAATATATGAAATATTCAAACAAGTGAAGGTCAATATTCATTTGTTAGATGTTATCAAACAAATATCATCTTCTGCCAAATTTCTGAAAGACTTGTGCACCGTTAAAACAAAACATCAGGTAAGAAAGAAAGATTTTCTAGCTGAACAAGTAAGTTTCATTCTCTCAATCGATAATGCATTGAAATACAAAGACCCTGATTGTCCAACTATTTCATGTATCATTGGAAATTATAAAATTGAACATACATTACTTGATCTTGGAGGTAGTGTCAATTTACTTACATTTTCGATTTACCAACAACTTAATATTGGCGAGTTAAAACCAACTTCAACTACCCTTTTACTTGTCGATAGATCAATTAAAGTACCGAAATGAATTGTGGAAAATGTATTATTACAAGTCAATAAATTCATATATCATGTGAATTTTATCATCTTAGAAACACAATATGTAGTAGAAAGTTACAATCCAGTTCCTGTAATACTTGATTGTTCATTTTTAGCAACTGTTAATGCTTTAATTAATTGTAGGAATGAAATCATGAATTTGTCCTTTGACAATATGACGTTGGAACTTAATGTTTTTAATATGTGCAAGCAACCATACGATGAGGACTGTGAAAATGAGAACATGGAACTAATTGAACCAATTTTGGAAGAACATATTCAGGAGAGTAAATCTGACCCTATGAAAATATGTACATCTAATTTTCTTAAATCAAGTACTCAATTAGATTAAGATATTTCTAATTATTTTTCTTTACTTGATTCTATACAAATACTGGAACTAGATGGAGAGAAATAAAATTTTGAGGAACTATGAACATTTGAAGAAGAGAAACATGAAAAAGCACCCAAATTGGAATTAAAGACTTTGTTTGAAGGATTAAAATATACATTTCTGGAGATAAACAAACTTACCCTGCGATAATTTCTTCTTCTCTTTCAAGCGATCAAGAAGGTAAGTTGTTAAATGTGTTGAGAGAACATAAACATGGAATTGGTTGGATTTTAAAAGATATAAAAGACATTAATTCTTTAAAATGCACACGCAGAATACATTTCAAAGATAATGTTAGGACAAGTCGACCACCCAAAAAAATGTTAAACCTTTAAAAGAAAGAAGTGATTAAAACATGAGTACTTAACTTTCTTGATTCATTCATTGCTTACATACTTGGTTTGCCTGAAATCACAAACCTTAACACTAATTAATATCAAATTCCCAAATTCTAATATAATTGACATCAATTTATCGAATCCTAACCCTAATCCAAATTGAATTTAAAATTTCCAAATATTAATAAATTTTTTTGAATAAAAATAAAAATCACTTAGTGTCGCCTAACTCATCCATCTAAATACTGTTAGAAGGTTTAGGCGTTATGCATTCCCCCACCTAGTTTCTAGTGACTCGTTTTTTATCACATTATCTCAAGCTCTCACTCTACAAGTGAAATTCTTAAGTTCGAGATCTTTTTAACATTAGCTCTTAAAAGTTAAAGAT